>JAVJHY012289325.1:0-24546 GCA_035593235.1 Phascolosoma agassizii | reverse complement strand
AAGACACCCTGCCGCTCGCTCCGCTTACGGGTGACCAATCCGCGGACATCGACATCGTCGGCGGCGGCTACACCGGACTATCGGCCGCCCTGCACCTGGCCGAGCGATTCCCGGAACGCAAAATCGTTTTGCTCGAAGGAACCCGAGTCGGCTACGGCGCATCGGGGCGAAACTGTGGCCTCCTGCTCCCCTTCATCAATGGAGCTGAATCGATCGCCCACGAACTCGTGGATGCGGGCAGGATCGACGAAGCGCGGAAGGTCTTCGACGCCACATCGGCGGGCATCGGGCTGATTCAGCAGCTGTCGGAACAGCGCGGAATCGACTGCGAATTCGAGCCCGTCGAAAACCTCATGGGCGCCGTCACGCCTAATCACGAGGCGCTGCTCGAGCGTCAACAGAGCCTGTTCGCGGCGCTTGGACTCGAGGCGACCTGGCTATCCGAGACCGAGCTGCGCCAGCGCGTCGCGGTCGAGGGGTACCGAGGGGCCCTCACCGTTCCCACCAGCGCGATGATCAACCCGGCGAAGCTCGCCACCGGATTGCTCGCTCTGGTGCGCGCGGCGGGCGTCGAGGTCCACGAAGATTCTCCGGCCCTGGAGATCGAACCCGGGCCGACCGTCCGTGTGCGAACGCCGCGAGGAACGGTCCGCGCGCCCGTCCTCGTGCTCGCGACGAACGCCTACACGCACCACCTCGGCTTCATGCGGGGTCGAGTCCTGCCGATCCACTCGCATAGCATCGCCACCGCCCCGCTCTCCGAGAGCCAGATCGAGGCGCTGTCCTGGAGTGGGCGCGAACCCTTCTTCGACGTTCGGTCCTTCTTCAATCTGTTCCGGCTCACCGCGGACAACCGGGTTCTGCTGAGCGGCGGAGACGGGTTCTACTACTACGGTGGCGCTGCCATCGATCGCGAGGGGCACCCGGACTACGCGCGGCTCACGCGCGACCTTAGAAAGCTCCTGCCCGCGATCGCCGACGTGCCGATCACGCACCGCTGGGTCGGACACGTAGGCACGACCCTCGACTTCGCGCCCACGATCGGCGCCGTCGGTCCCAACGACAACGTTCTCTTCGCCGGCGGTTATTCCGGTCATGGCGTGACGGTCGCGGTCCTCGCCGGGCGCCTGCTGCGAGACCTGGTCGCGGGCGAGCCGCTCGACCCGGCGTACGACTTTGTGCACAACCGCCAGCCGCCTCGCGCTCCGGGAGAGCCGCTGACGTCCGTCGGCTTCAGCCTGGCCAAACGTCTGATCCGTTGGGACGATGCACGGTAACGGTCGAGCTCGGCGATGCCCGTCCCTCTTTTAAGCAGGAGTGTCCAAAATGATTCGAAACCTCTTGAGCTGCTTCGTCATCACATTGATGTCGTCGTGTGCAATGGCTGGCCAACCGGGCTCAGAGACCGCGGATCTCCACGCTGCGATCAAAGGGTTCGACCGCGCCTATGCCCACAACGATGTCGAGCGGTACTTCAGCTTCTACGCCGACGATGCGACGGTGTATTTCGGTGGCGCCCGGCAGGACATCGCCGCCTACCACGCCCTGTGGACGGGCTTGATGGAAGCGGGTGGCGGCGTTGAGCTGAACGAGATGTCGGATCTAAGGGTGCAAGTCATGCCTAGCGGTGATGTTGCGATCGCGACGTCCTTCATCGACAACCGCACGCGCGCGCCGGATGGAACCAAGTCGACGTCGAAAGCGTTCGAGACGGACGTGTGGCAGAAGATCGATGGCCAGTGGAAGATCATCAGCCTGCACCACAGCGGAATTCCAGCGGAAGAATAGAGCGGGGGGAACGGCGATGACCAAGTCGAGGCAAGAAGATGAAGTGATCAACGAATCGATGGACAACGATTCCCACGACGACAAACTCGGCATGCGCAAGCCGATCGAGCGCCGCGATTTCCTGCAAGGCGCAGCGATTACGCTTGCGGCGGCGGCTTCCGGGCTGGCTCCAGGCCTGGCCTTTGGCGGCGGGCCGGACGCGGGAGCGGAAGCAAAAACGATCGGCGCTGCGCAGGATCAGCCAGGCTACAATCCGCCCACCCGAACCGGCATGCGCGGCAGCCATCCCGGCTCATTCGAGAGTGCCCACGCAATCCGTGACAATCCCACCTTCCTGACCGAGGCCGAGGACACGGGCGAAGACTTCGATCTGATCGTTGTCGGGGGTGGCATCAGCGGACTCGCTGCCGCGCACTTCTATCGCAAGGCTGCAGGGTCGGACGCGAAGATCCTCATCCTCGACAACCACGACGACTTTGGGGGTCACGCCAAGCGCAACGAATTCCATATCGACGACAAACTACTGATCGCGAGCGGCGGAACCGCCCTGATCTCGAGCCCCACCCCCTACAGCCCCGTCGCGGATGGACTCCTCAAGCATCTCGGCATTCATCCGGAAAAGCTGACCAAGGACACCTACGACAAGGGTCGGGACAAAAAGTTCAATCTTGGTACCGGTTTATTCTTCGACAAGGAAACCTTCGGCGAGGACAAGTTGGTTCCGCGAACCGGCGGGTACCACCCGTCCGCGGAAGAGACGGCCCAGTTTCTGGCGGAAGCGCCTCTCCGTGACCCCGTCCGCAAGGACATCCTCGAGATCGAAACCGGCTCCAAGGACTACATGCCGGATCTTTCGGCCGACGAGAAGAAGGACCGCCTGTCACGCATGAGTTATGCGGACTACCTGCTGAAGGTCGTCCAGGCCGACCCAGCAGTGATTCCTTTCTACCAACGTGCGACGGACCTGTACTGGGGCTGCGGGATCGATGCGATTTCGGCCCTTGATTGCTGGGGCATCGGGTTGCCGGGCTTCGATGGCCTGGACTTGCCGCGCACGGCGACGGCGCGAATGGGTTATACGCCTGGGAAACAAATGGAAACCGGGGGTTCCTATACCTACACGTTTCCCGATGGCAATGCGTCGATCGCACGCCTGCTGGTGCGCGACTTGATTCCAGGCTCCGTGCCCGGCAACACGGTCGACGATTCGATCGCTGCCCGAACGGACTACACCAAGCTGGACCAGAGCGGCAAGCCTGTGCGCATCAGACTTTCCAGCACGGCGGCGCACGTAAAGAACACCGAAGAAGGCCAGGTTCAGGTCACGTATCTGCGGGGTGACAAGGCCTACCGAGTCAGGGGCAAACAGAGCGTGCTCGCTTGTTGGAACATGATGATTCCGTTCATCTGCCCGGAACTACCCCAACCGCAGAAGGACGCACTCCGCACCCTCGTCAAGACGCCGTTGGTCATCACGTCTGTCGCGCTCACGAATTGGCGCGCATTCGCGAAGCTGGGCGTCAACTACGTTGATTGTCCCGGTGGCTACCACGCGATGATCCAACTGGGTCCGTCGATGGATATCGGCGACTATCACAGCGCGAAATCCCCAGACGAACCGATCATGATCCAGATGATCCGCACGCCGGCACAAGCTGGCCTCAGCGAACGTGAGCAGCATGTCGCCGGGCGCAACGAGCTTCTCGCGACGCCCTTCTCGACGTTCGAGCGCAACATTCGAAGCCAGTTGAACCGGGCTCTCGGCGCCGGCGGATTCGACGCGGCCCGTGACATTGCAGGCATCGCGGTCAACCGTTGGCCGCACGGATATGCGCCCGAGTACAACTCCCTCGTGGATCCTGACGAGGGTCTGCCTCTTACGACGGCGCGCGCTCGCAGAGGTCGGATCACGATTGCGAATGCGGACTGCGGCGGCGGCGCTTACACCGATATCGCAATCGACCAGGCACATCGCGCCGTGACGGAGTTGCTCGAAACCCAAGACGCCTAACTTCCCACTCTCGGGTTCCCTCGACGATCTGCGCGATCGCGCCCCAACGGATCGGTTTGCCACGATTGTCGTTTTCGACGGCTTCGCGATCGACGCTCATGATGTTTCGCACACGCTCAGATAGAGGCATCGCCCTCATTCTTTCCCGAGCGCGGCTGCCGTCTGACGCAAACCAGCGGGCACCCACCCCGCGCTGGAAACGTCTAGTGAATTTGTCTGATGGCATGACATCGCGCTGGTGACCCAGAGCTGCGAGTGGTCAATCGATTATCTGAAGGATTTTGACGATTGAAGCTTTAGATCAGTCGCATTTTCCGCCTGTGACGACTGATTCTAATGTCTCATCGGCCAAACCCGGCCACAGAGCAGGAACGCACAGAACGACTGTCCTCCTCCTGGGGTGCCCTAGAGGCCGACTTGGGGCCACGCCAGTGAAGATTCATCTAACTGATTTGTACGTTCGTACGCTAAGCTGACGACCGAAATTAAACCCGAGCGCAACCAACCCAGAGGTGCATCGACACCTTTCCTCACCACAGCTCAGGAGAGCGTCTTGGCAAAGCGAACGACTCATTCGAAAACGGAAGAAACAGCCGCCCGAAGTGCGCAGCGAGTCGGGGACAAGGTCCGTGTGCCCAAGGTGGCCGAACTCGTTGCCGACCAGATTCGACGTCGGATCGTGCGCGGCCAGCTCGCTGAGGGCGAGGCACTGCTCCCCGAGAGCGAGCTGATGGTGGAGTTTGGTGTCTCCCGCCCCACCCTCCGCGAGGCGTTCCGGATCCTCGAGTCCGAGTCGTTGATCACCGTCACCCGCGGTTCACGTGGCGGCGCCCGGGTCTACGCGCCCAAGACCTCTTCGGTCGCGCGCTACGCAGGACTGTTCCTGCAATACCGGGGCACGACGCTCGAGGACGTACAGACGGCGCGCGCGATCGTCGAGCCGCCGGCCGCTCGCGTGCTCGCGCGGCGAAACGATGCGAAGGATTGCCAAAAGCTCCGGGACCTGATCCAGGAAGAGCGCGTCGTCGAAGACGATCCGGAGCGGTTTGCCGAACTATCGACCCGCTTCCATGAGCTGGTCATGGAGCTCTCCGGCAACGACACCCTCTCGCTCGTCGTCGGCATGCTCCACGACATCATCGAGAAACACGCCGAGACGACACTCCACGAGTACCTCGATCCCAAGAACACCCGAAAAGCGATCCGGTCGCAGGAAAAACTCGTCCGCTTGATCGAGGCAGGGAACGAGGATGGCGCGGAGGAGCATTGGCGCCGTCACGTCAAGAATGCGGGGGAAGCCATGCTTCGGCGGGCTGGACGCAAGTCGGTCGTCGACCTCTTCGACTGAAATCTCTGAGAGGACCTGTCGGAGAACATCCGAGCCATTCCGCGACGCAAAGTCCCGCGAGGTTCCGCCGTCCACGCGATTCTCTCGATGTAGGAGCGATCCGCTGCAGCGAGATCAGGCCGCGGGAGGCATCCCGACCGCGTTACCCTGATGCTGTTCGTTAGAGGCGTGCGTGTCGAGAAGCTCCACCACCTCGTGAATCATGCCGTCCATCGTCTTGGCAAAGAGCACGTACTCGACGGCGTAGGAGTGTCCACGGCGGCTCGTCGCACGGAAGACGAAACGAACCACGCTGGACGCTTCATCGCAGATTTCGTCGAGGATCTCGACTTTCACCGAACCCGGCTCGTAAAACTTGTCGAACACGGCATGATTAAACGCGCACACTGCGTTCTTGCCGGTGTGGGGGCCGGAGATGTTCGGGGCGAGTGAATGATTCAAGCGCCAACTCACGTCTTCGGTGTACATTCGTGCCGCGTTTCGTCGGATCATCCGGTGCGGGCGCGCCGGTTCCGATGACGAGCTGGTCTAATTCGGGGTCGTAGACCATGGCATCCCAGACGCTGTCGCAGCCCTTGGTCTTCTCGTACCACCCTTCGCCCCAGGTCTTCACCGCCATCTCATAGAGTTCGCTGTCCTGAGGCTGGTTCGGGTCGCCCGGAACCGTGTAGAAGCGCCACAAGTGTTTGCCGGATCTGGCATCGACGGCATCCACATGACCGCGGTTGAGGCCCATGTCACCGCAGGAATTGCCGATGAAGACCTTGCCCCCGCCCACGCGAGGCGCACCGGTGATCATGTAGTCCCGATTGCGATCGCAGGTTTCGGCCTCCCATCGCTTGACCCCGGTCGCCTGATCGATCGCGACGAGCCGACAGTCCGACGTCCCGACGATGACGAGATCCTCGTAGAGCGCGAGCCCCCGATTCAGGCTCCGGAGCCAGGTCTCGAGAAACGCGCCCGGGGGCCTGTCGGCGAGAGGCTCGTACGTCCAGAGCAGGTCCCCCGTCTTCAGGTCGTTCGCGAAGACCTGGCTCTGCGATCCGCTCTGGAAGATTCGTCCATTCCTGATGAGAGGATTACCAATGAGCCCATCCCGGGTAGGGAGATCGATCGCCCAGGCGAGCCCAAGGTCCGACACCGTCTCGGTGTTGATCTGGCGGAGGCCTGAGTGGTGCTGCATGTCGGGAGAATTGCCAAGCCACTCCCAATCCGTGGACGCCGCGCCGCTCGTCATCGGCGAGAGCGCTTGCTCGTCACCCGCGTCCCTCTCACATCCGGTGCCCACGATTGCAAGAAGAAGTAGGAGCAGGACGCCGATCACGACTCCGCGATACCATTCGAGATTCATTGCTGGATTCTCCTGTATCCGAGCAGTCCAATCCTACGCGATATCAGTACGCACCGTTTTCCCAGAACGGCTCGAGGCAGGGTGTTACGCGCAGCCTTGGATCGATGTTGCCCGGGCCGATCAGTCTGTCGATTTCTTCGTGCAGGTGGTAGATACGCCGCTCTTGGTAATTGAGGGGTACCGAATCGAGAGCACCGGATGCGATTGAGCGCTGCATCGGGGCGAGATTCATGAAGTCCTCGTTCATCACGGCGTCGAAAACTTGGACATAGTGTTCCCATGCCTGCTGCACTTCGGGGGTCTCATCGGCCGGTCCGTAGAAAGTCCATTCGACATCGGTGGCCTCCGCATCGACAGGCCAGAACAAGATGAATGGAAAACCGATTGTGTCGAGCGGCGTGATCAGGTTGGGGAACAAGCTGTAAGCGGGATTGGTGTCAAAAAAAAGCGGATCGAGACCCGGAATCGTCGGTAATGGCATTGCCTGGGTGCGCTGGCGTTCTATGGCTTGCTCCCACTTTGGTGTGACCATTCGCGAGTGACCATTCGCGAATAGCCCCATCGCGGCTCCGCGGTGGTCGAGCAGTTTCGAGACGGACGCGGGGTGGATTGTCTTTACGTGGTAGGTCTCGAGGAACGCGTCGGCGACGATCTTCCAGTTGGCGTGCACACGCTCGATCCGCGTGCCGTGGGCGCGCAGTTCGCCCCCCCCCAAGCACCGACCACTCGTCTGCGACCGGGCCGAGCCACTCACGTAGTGGCGTGGCTGCCGGGTCTTCGTTCACGAAAACCCAGCCGTCATACACCTCACAGCGTACTGGCTTGAGGCTGCGCTTCGATTCGTCGAGCTTTGTGAAGTCGCGACGATCTGGTACCGCGACGAGCGTTCCGTCGAGGTCATAGGTCCAGCCGTGGTATTGGCAGCGCAGACGCTTCGCCGCGCCGCAGGGCTCGCGCACCACTGGCGCGCCGCGGTGTTGGCAAGTATTGAAGAAGCCGCGCAGCACTTCGTCATGGCCGCGAACCAGAAGCAGTGGAGAGCCGGTGCGGTCGAAGGTTTGAAAGCGGCCGACCCCCTCTAAGTCCTCGTCGCGCCCGACGAGTAGCCACGATTTTTTCCAGATGTGCTCGCGCTCGAGCGCGTAAAAAACCGGATCCGTATAGCGCCCAGTGGGGATTGGATCCAGCGCGGGAAAGCCCTCCGGCGGTCCCTCGCGTTGCCACTCGTAGTCCATCTGCGCGCGGATGCGCGCCGCCCACGCAGCTTGATTCATCGCTGGCTCCTCCCGCAACATGGCTCCCTTAGGGAATCAACATACCGCCCATACCCGGACGTCATGCCAGAACCCAGCTTGAATGTCCTATCTCCGACCTCACGGATTCGCTGGAACGACGCAGTCGTTCTCGATCTTCGCGTCGAAGGTATTCATGTCGTCATGGGAGGTACAGCCGGGAACACGCCCATAAATGAGATCAGCGATGTTGTCCGGCACCCACTCCGTCACCGCGATCGTTCGCTTCACAGCCTTGGGGTTGGACGTGGAGACGACGTGGCCGATGGGATGAAGCGGAAAGTCCGCGAGGTGCGTGAACTCCAACTCGACCTCGTACTGGCCGCCATAGTCGATGTGGAGACGCTCGGGCAGCCCGGCCTCGCCGAAAGTCGGCGTCGTCACGGCACTCTGGCAACCGGTACTGACTTCATCCTGGATCAGGTGACCGCAGTCAAAGATGTAGGGGGGCTTCGCCGACCACGCGTAGCCACCGTCGAAGGTGCCGTCCTCGTACTCAACGAGCCACATGGTCCAGTGCTTCTCGATCTCGAGAAAGGCCTCGGTCAATACCCAAGGCGTTCCCGGCTTGGCCCAGACGTAGTCGAGCAGACTCAACCCGAACACCGGATCCCCGTCCACGTGACCTTCGACGAGGCCCGTCTGGCTCTGGTGGTAGATCGGGCAATCGATTCGATCCTGCACGGGAATGCGGAAGAACACGCCATCCCCATGGTGAGTGACGGTGAGATCGATCCTCCCGTCGAAATCGACCCAGTGGTAGTGTCGCGGATCCATGATCAGGTGTCCGCCACTCGGGAAGCGGAACTCGAGGCAATCCCCCGCGTCCTTGTACTCGTATTGATGCCAACTACGCAGATTGCTGCCGTCGATGAGGAGCGGCGACGAACGCGACGTGAGACCCGGCTCTCGGATGACGCTCGCGTCCGAGATCGAGATGGTGGGTTTGCCGCCGCTCCCGATCGTCAGCATGAACCAGTACCGATTACCCGACTCTCCGACGAGCGCCTGACAAGGCCAGAAGCCGCAGATTCCGAGCTCCGAGCGCGGCGTGAAGTCGGGCTTGTAGTTTTCGAGCGGAACCGGGGCAGTCCAGATCTCATAGCGAAGCCTGTTCAGGTGGGTCATTGGGATGCTCCATGGGTGGGCTTGAAGGTCAGGAAGAGCTCGTTCAATCCTTGGATCACGAAGCTCGGGAACGGCTCGAATTTGTTTTCGGGCGCGAACTGAACGTCTTCGAGGCGAGCCAGGAGCTGATCGAAGGCGATCCTCGCCTGCATAACACCGAGGTGGAGCCCGATGCACTTGTGCGGGCCGTAGCCGAACGCCATGTGCCGGCTCGCGTTCTTCCGGCGGATGTCGAAGACGTCGGGATTCTCGAAGCGACTCGGATCCCGTCCGGCAGATGAGTAGGCGAGGAATATCATCGCGCCCTTCGGCACCTTACAACCCATGACCTCGGCGTCGTGGTTCGCGATGCGGAACATGCCGTGGACCGGCGCCTTCAGACGCAGACTCTCTTCGAGCATGTTCGGAATGAGCGACCGGTCGTCCTTGACGAGTGCGTACTGATCGGGATGACGAAGCAGCATCTCCCAGGACGAGGTCAGGAGCTTGGCCGTCGTCTCGATACCGCCAGTGAGGAGCTGACGAAGGATCGACAACATCTCGCCGTCCTCGAGCGGAACGTCACCCTCGTCGCTCTTGGCCACCATCGTCGATATGAAGTCATCCCGCGGTTCTGCGCGTCGGTCTCTGATGACCCGATCGAAGTACTTCGCGAAGCTCGTCATCAACGCGTGGTTGTGCGCGTGCGCGTCCGGGCCGAGCCCGCCCGGCTTGCCGAGTGGCGCGATGTGGGCGAAGGCCCAGTCGACAAACTTCTCTTCATCCGCGATCGGCACGCCAAGCAGGGCTGCGATCGTGACGACCGGGAACTTCAGGGCGAACTGACTGACGAACTCGACCCGCCCATCCTCGATGAATTCATAGATCAGTCGATCCGCGATCGACCGAATGTCGTTTTCGCGAGGTCGAAGCGCTGTGGGAGAGAACGCGCGCCCGGCGAGGCGCTTGTGCCGGGAATGAGCCGGCGGGTCCGCGCCGAGCAGCGCCGGTTTCAACGCGCCCTCCTCGCCCGTCACGGCCCGAGACGAGAAGTCGTCCGTTCGCGTGGTGACTTCTTTGAGGGCGTCGTAGCCGGTCACGACGTAGAGGTTCAGCGGCTCGACGAGGGCAACCGGGGCGATGGCGTGCAGCGCTCGGAAGGCTTCGACACTCTGATCCAGCGCCTCCGGTTTGAGGAGAAAGAAGTCTCGGATGATCGCTGCTGCGTCGGACATGGGAAGTCTCCGTCAATCGTAAGAAACCAATCTCGCGCTCTACGCCAAGGCTAGTCGTCGGACTCCGTGACGGCTTCGATCGAACCTTCCGGCGCTCGGGCGACGAACTCGGTGAACTTGCCTGTCATGGCGAAGATCGATCCGCCGTCGAGATCAACAGTCTGTCCCGCGAACATCTCGGCCGCATCGGTGCAGCACAGGGCGATCGCTTCCGCGACGGGGCCTGGCTCATCGATCACCTTGCGCGGATGCGTCCATGCGAGCGCGTTCATGATGCGTTCGTAGAGCGGGCCGAACAGGAGCTTCGGCCCTGCACTTTGAAAAGTGGACGGATTCACGCCGATGACGCGAACCCCGGTTCCCGAGAGCTCGATCTCCAGATATCGAACCAGCATCTCCATCCCGGCCTTGGCTGCGGCAAGGAGTCCGTGCGCTGGCCCGTAGGTCCGCGTGTCGATTCCGGAAACGGCAATGATCCGGCCGCCGCCGCGCTCCTGCATTCGCGGAACCGCGCGTTGGACCGCGGCGAGAAACCCGGTGATCGTGATGGCGAACGTCTTGTCGACGTGGTGCGGCTTGATCGCGAGGAGCGGCTTGAAAGCGGTGGCCGCAGCGTTTGCAATCAGGATGTCGATGCCGCCGGGCCCGTCCGGCCCCTCGATCCAGTCGAAGAGTGCGCCGATCGACTCGGGCTCGCCCATGTCGAGTTGGCGCACATGGCAGCGGCCACCGGCCGCCGTGATTGCCTTCGAGACGGATTCCGCATCCTCTGCCTGGCGGTGGTAGGTCACGATGGGCACGGCGCCCAGGCTGGCCAGTCGAATCGCCGTCTCCCGGCCGAGACCGCGCGAGCTGCCCGTGACCAACGCGACCCGACCCTCGAGGTTCGTCCGCAGCCCAATCGACTCATCCGTCACGACCATTCCTCCAACTTCTTCTCCGACCTTCGCTAGGACGTGGCCGGTGGTTCGATCGCATCGAGCGCTGCCTGCTTCGCCCAGCGGTAGTCGGCCTTTCCGTTCGGTGCCCGGTAGACCTCGTCGACGAAAATGACGTGACGGGGCGCCTTGTACCCGGCGATCTGCGATTTCACCGTCGTGATGATGTCGTCCGGGTCGGTCGGCTCGCGCACGGAGCAAACGAGCGCAACCGCCTCACCGAAGCGTTCATGCGGAACGCCGACGGCGTTCGCGTCGACCACCGTGGCGTGCTGGCGCGCCGCCACCTCGACTTCCTCGGGGTAGATCTTCTCGCCACCCGAATTGATGCAGATCGAGCCGCGGCCGAGGAGCGTCACTCGACCGTCCTCGGCGATGAGGGCGTAGTCGCCCGGCGCGGTGTACCTCACGCCGTCGACGACCGGGAACGTCGCGAGCGTCTTTTCCTCATCGCCCCAGTAGCCACGCGGTTGAGGCCCGGCTGCGGCCAGGCGCCCGGTCTGGTCGCTGCCCCAGGGCAGCGGTCGGCCGGATTCGTCGTCGAGGACCACGACGTTCGGGAGCGCCGTGAACACGGCCGTCTCCGGAGGTTCATCGCCGGGCATCGTCATCGCGATCGCAAAGGGGCCGCCCTCGGACGCGCCGATCATGTCGACGATCGCCACCTGGGGCATGGCGGCCTGGAAACGACGCTTCTGATCGGCCGACAGCGTCGCGCCCGTCGAGGAGATCCGCTGCATCGACGAAAGATCGCGGCCGGAACTCACCGCACCGGGCTCGAGGGCAGCCGTCATCGGGCGAGCGAAGGCGTCGCCGACGATCGACAGCTGAGTGACCCGGTGCTTCTCCACGAGTCGCCACAACTCGTCGGCGTCGAAGGACCGCCCCCCGAGCAACACGACGGATCCACCCATCACGAATGCCCCGATCGCGAGAAAGAGTGCCGTCCCGTGCATCAGTGGCGGCGCACAAAGCATCACGGGGCTCGAGCCGCTGGCGCGAAGACGCGCCGCAATCGCGCCAACCTCGTCGACCGTGGTCGGCGCCTCGACGCCGGCGGTGCCGTACTGTGCGACCGCGAGGGCTCCGAACAGATCGGCATGCCGCCAGGTGACACCCTTCGGATTCCCCGTCGTGCCACCCGTGTAGAGCATGAGCACGTCCTCGCCCGACCGATCGATCCGCGCCATGGGCGACGCCGCGTCGCGGACTTCGCTGTACCACTCGGCGCCGTCGAGCAGCGGTGAGCCATCGTCGACCTGCAGGAGGACTCTCACGGACGGCATCGAAGGTCGTGCCTCGGCCACTCGTTCCGCGAGCGATCCATGGAAGACGAGCACCTCGGCGCGAGCGTTGTCGCAGATGTATGCGAGCTCGGGAGCCTTGTATCGATAGTTCACGTTGACCGGAGAGGCCCGGAGCTTGAACGCCGCGTAGGTCGACTCGAGGTACTCCGGGCAGTTGTACATCAACTGTGCGACCCGCGTGTCGGGCTTCACGCCGCGGTCGGCGAGGCCCTGTGCGAGTCGCGCGGCGCCGCGATCCAGGCTCTGCCAGTCGCAGACGTGGTCGCCGACCACGACCGCCGTTGCCTCGGGTGCCGAGTCGGCGAGCGCCTCCCAGAGCGTCGCCCAATTCTCGTTCGGACTGCTCACCGTCTCTCCTTCGGCGCGGCCCTATGGCCCCTTCGAAAGCGAAGACTGTTGATACCTCGGAACTGCACCGAGTCGATCATCTCAAACGAATGGCCCTCGAACTCGCTCTCTTGAAGCAGGGGCAGCAGCTCTTCCAAGGCGACCTGCGCTTCCATGCGCGCGAGCGCCGCCCCGATGCAGAAGTGGATCCCGAGGCCGAAGCCGAGATGACCCGCCGTGCTGCGGTCGAGGTCGAACGCTTCCGCGTCCTCCCCCCAATGCGCCGGATCTCGGTTGGCCGACCCCGCGAGCAGGGTGACGATGCCGTCCTTCGGAATCTTGGTGCCCGCGATCTCGACATCTTCCTTCGCTCGACGGAAGAGGTACTGGACGGGGGTATCCCAGCGCAGCGTCTCTTCGAGGAGCGCATCGATCCGGGAGGGATCTGCGACCACGCGTTCGTACACGTCCGGGCGCTCGACGAGGACGCGGACGGCATTTCCGATCAGATTGGTCGTCGTCTCCGCACCCGCAAAGGTCAAGACGCTTGCGAAACCCAAGGTTTCCTCGGGAGTGAGAATCTCCCCGCCCTGCGCGCGCGTCAGTTCACTCACGATGTCGTCCCGAGGCGCTGCCTGGCGCGCGGCGATGACACCCGCGAGATGCTGGCCCTGTTCGCGTCCGGCCTGGGCGGCACCGCTCTCGACCGGATCTTCTAAGCGAAGCGATCCCGTCATCGCAGCTGAGAGGATCGTCGCACGACGCTTGAAGTCGTCACGGTGTTCCGGTCCGATCCCCAGAACGTGAGCAATGATCGTCGAAGGAAGCGGCGAAGCCAGATCGGTGATGACGTCGAAGGAGTCGGCGGCCTTCATCCGGTCGATCGCCGTTCCGGTTTCCGCCTCGACGAGCGCGCGCCAGGACTCGACACGCCGCGGGGTGAAGGCCCGATTGACGATCTTGCGCAGCCGGGTGTGGTCCGGCGGGTCGTAGGTCACGACGACGCCCGGCATCCGAGGCGCACCGGGCTTCGAGGCGCGACGCTCGCCAATGGCGAGAACCGAAGCCATCGCATCGTTCGAGAATCGATCGGGATCGGTCAGGATCGAGACGACGTCCTCGAACCTCGAGACGACGAACATCTGGGACGCCTCGGCCCAGTAGATGGGGGCCTCGTCCCGAAGCTTTGCGTAGTAGGCGTAGGGATCACTGCGACACGCAAGCGAGAAGGGATCGTAGTCGATACTCATTGCCGGCCTCGTAGTGCGGCTCGCCCGCCCATCTGGTCGGTGATCGCGCGAACGCGGGTGACCGCACCCCCTTCCACGGTGGCGAAGCCGGCGCAGTTCATCGTCGTCGTCTTGCCTAACAACGCGTCGTCGATCCCCGGCCAGCCCGCTCCATAGGAGCCCGTCTGCGAGATGTGGAACGCCACGCGATCTCCCGCAGAGAAGAGGTCGTTGACCACGACGCGCTCGACGCGGATTGGAGACGGCGCGAGTTCGCCGTACCAGGAGCCGTCGATCGTGACCTCGCGCGTCGCGCGAAGATCCCCCTTCAGCAACCAGTCCCGCGCGATCTCCTCGGCCTTCGAATTCGAGGGCTCCGCAACGGTTGACGTCCACGGATCCACGTGAGGGGGCTCGAGGGGCGCGACGTTCCCCGACTCGAGCTGCATCTTCTGAGCGAGGAAATCCTGCTCGACGTAGTTCTCGAGCAGCTGCTTGCCATCCCATCGGTAGAGCCCGATCCCGCCCCATGCGGCTCCGTTTCCTCCCGCTGTGGGAGAGCAGCCGTGCTCGCTGAAGCGCATGGCCAGCCTCTCTCCGTTGGTGACGAACTCGTGGACGACGATTCCGAGACCCGGGAAGCGATCGAATACCCGCCGCACGGCCGGCTTGTAGGCCGAATCTCGCGGAAGGTCCGCTCCAGAGATGTGCACCACGTAGTCGGGATGCATGATCTCGTCACAAACGCTCTGGTCGTGGCTGTTCGTGTAGTCGATGCAGTACTTGCGCATCAGCGCGACGAAGGGCTCCATCGTCACTTCTTCTCCGCGTAGGGATCGAGTAGCGCCGGGACACGCAACGCTTCGGGCACGCGTTCGGGACCGATGCTCCGGTCGATCTGCTCGTGGACGTAGCGGATGCGGCGCTCCTGGTACTGCAGTCGTAGAACGTCGGTCACGCCGCACTCCATCGACTTCTGCGCTGGGCCGAGGGCATCGAGATCTTCGAGCAACACGCTCCAGTTGGCCTCGACGCTCGCATCGATCCACCTGGTCGTAGAATCCGTGCGTTCAACCGGCGAGAGGAAGTGGGTCGTGTAGAGCGATCGACCGGGACGCTCCGGCCATGCCGAAATCAGGAAACACGCGCTCGCTCCGCCGAAGACGAGGCTGAGGTTGGGGAAGAGGTGGAACGAGTAGGTCCCCAACTCGGCGAGTCGGGTATCTCCCTCGAATACCGGCGTCTTCGGAAGGGGAGCGTCGTCGCGGAACCGAATGAGCATTCGCGAGTGCCCGTTCGGCAGGAGCCACTGTCCAGTTCGATTTTCGTCGAGCACGAGCGCGGCGCTGTTCCTGTGCACGAACGGTACGTGGTACGTCTCGATGTTGCCGTCACCCGGAAGCTTCCAGTTGCACGGAATCTCGATCGACTTCTCGGCAGCGAAGTACGCACCCGTAGACGTGTCGCCGACGAGGGAATCGACTTCGGTCGCAATCGGTTCGAGATACTCACGGAGCGTCGGACCGCCCTTGTTCAGCTTGACGAAGACGAGGCCGCCCCAGCGGTCGCATGCGACCTGGGCCAGCGGCGGACACGCTTCCTTCATTCCTTCAGGGAAGTTTTTCGCCTCGGGGTATCCGACGAGCGCCCCCTCGAGGTCGTAGGTCCACGCGTGGTATTTGCAGATGAGGTGGCGACCGGTCGAACCCTGCGCCTGGTCGATCAGCGGGCCCCCGCGGTGGCGACACGCGTTGTAGAAGGCGCGAATGCGCGAATCGCGACCTCTCACGAGGAAGATCGGATGCCCCATTCGCTCCAGACCTTCGAGGGTCAGGTAGTCCCCCGGCGCGGGGAGCTGCGCTTCGTGTGCGACGAAGAGCCAGGAGTCTCGGAACACAGTCTCCAGTTCGAGCGCGAAGAAGTCCGCGTCCGTATAGCGCGCGGCGGGAACGTCGATCGGGTTCGGGAAGGATTCGGGGAAGGCGTCACGACACCTCTCGGTCTCGGGGAGCTGCACGATGGTGTCGACGTGTTGGGGCTCCAAGCTCGCCTCCTGCTTCTCGGGGACTTGCTTAAAGTAACTGTTCGATTACATTCTGGCAATCCGAAGTAGGGAGAGTCCCTTGGCCACCACGCAACTCCGCAAGTCCGCCCCCACCAAACCTCTTGGACGCCCCCGCATCCAGGACCGGGCTCCTGGCGAAACGCGGGAGCGACTGGTCGAGGCGGCCGCGGAGGTCTTCGCGGAGTTCGGCTACGCAGGCGCATCGATCCAGTCCATTGCGGCCGCCGCCGATCTCACGAGCGGCACGATCTATCGACACTTCGAGAGCAAGGCCGCCCTCTTGCTCGAGGTCGTCAAGCGCGCGGTGCACGCCGTGCCCCTCGTCGACCGGCTCGGAGATGACAGCGGCGCCGAGCCCGCCGGCCTCGCGCGACTCGTTTCGATCTACGCGGATCCTTCGCTGCGACGCATACGACGCCTCGCCATCGAAATCCATGTCGCCGCGAGTCGCGATCCCGACGCTCGCGACCTGCTCCTGGCCTTCAGCGGACGGATGCAATCGTCGATCGTCGCAAAGATCGTGGAGTGCAAGCGCTCGGGTCTCATCGCGAAAGACCTTCCCGCGGAACACGCGGCGAGCTTGATGCTCGTCATGATCATGGGGCTCGCGCACCTCGAGACCCTGGAACCTGCGCGCATCGGTGACGCGGACTGGATCCGCTACGTCGAGCGCTCCGTGCAGACGGTCCTCGAAGATCGTCTCTGAGATGGGAACCGGGCGGGTGGACGAGCTTGTCGATCGGAACGTTCTGATAACGGGAGCGGCGGGCGGAATCGGGCGTGCCCTCTCGGACGTGGCCATCCGAGCCGGGGCGAATGTCACGCTCACCGATCTGGATCTCGGTCCGCTGGCTGCGTACGGAGACTCGGCTCGCGCGCGAACGGCCGTGCTGAACGTCGCAGACGAAGCCGCGTGGAAGACGCTCCCCGGTCCCGATGATGGCTGGGACTTCGTCGCCCTGAATGCAGGTGTGATGAGCGCTCCGCCGGAGGCGAGTCCCGAGGAGTCCGACATCCTGGCGCTCCCGCCCGAGCGATATCGGAGGATCGTCGACGTGAACGTCCATGGAATCGCCTTCGGGATGCGGAGCACGCTTCCCGCATTGAGCAAGACCGGAGCGATCGTGGTGACCGCTTCGGCCGCGGGACTCGTCGGCTACGGGCTCGACCCTTTGTACTCCATGACGAAACACGCCGTCGTGGGACTCGTACGCGCGATCGCATCACAACTCGAGATGAAGAATAAGAGCCAACGTGTGTGTGCGATCTGCCCGGGCGGTGTTCAGACCGCCATCGTGCCAACGTACGCGCGGGCGATCCCGATGATGGATCCTCGGGTGATCGCCGAAGAGATTGCGGACCTGTGGATCGCCGGCGAGAACGGAGAGATCCGGGCACGAATCCGGGCCGACCTCCCCGCCCAGCGAATCGACGAACCCAAGCTCGAAGGATGGGAGGCGGGATGACGACAAACCGCGACGCCATCGACCTGCTCAACCCTGAATTCTACGTCGGCGACCCCCATCCCGCGTATCGCTGGATGCGTGAGAACGAACCCGTCTTCCGGGACGAGAAGAACGCTCTCTGGGGCATCACGACGATGGCGGACATCCGGACGGTCGAGAGAATGTCGGACCTCTTCATCAGCTCGCAGGGCTATCGCTCGACCGACCATCCCGCCGAAGACTCGATGATCAAGAAGGACGACCCGGGCCATGCCGAGCAGCGCAAGCTGATCTCAGCGCGCTTCACGCCCCGCGCTGTCGGCCAACGTGAGGACGAAATCCGCGGGATCGTCGTCGAATGCCTCGAACGGATTCGCGAACGCGGCGCCGCCGAGGTCGTCCACTCCCTTGCAGCGCGGATCCCCGCCACACTCACCTGCCGGCTCATCGGCTTCCCCGACTCCCATTGGAGTCTGCTCGACGACTGGTCGGCGAAGTTGATGCGCGTCGATCGCCTGCCTTTCGAACCGCGCCTCATGAACGACTCGACCCAGGCCTTCGTCGACATGAGCGAAGCCGCCTTCGAGCTGTACGAGAGCCGACGACGCGAGCCTCGCGACGACCTGATGTCGCTCTGGGCTCACTCCGATCTCGAGGGAAGTCCAATGAAGTTCGAGACCATCCAGTGGGAGCTCGGCCTCGTCATCCCGGGTGGCGTCGACACGACCCGCACCACGATCGCGAGATCATTGATCCTTCTTTCCAACCGTCCCGACCTGTGGGAGCAGATGGTGCAGAAGCCAAGCATGATCCAATGCGCCGTCGAGGAGCTGCTCCGCTACATCACGCCGCTTAACAACATGTTCCGGGTAGCTGCGCGGACCACCGAGATCAACGGGCAGCGGATCGCCGCCGGTGATCGACTCTGCCTCCTCTACCCATCGGCGAACCGCGATGAGAGCGTCTTCGAAGATCCCGACGAAATCCGCCTCGACCGTTCGCCGAACCCCCACGTGGCATTCGGCCTGGGGACCCACTTCTGTCTGGGAGCCAACTTTGCACGGCTCACCCTCCGCGTCTTTTTCGAGGAACTGACGAAACGGCTCGACAACCTCAAGGCAATCGCTCCCCCGGAGTACGAAGCGAACGTGTTCATCAAGGGTGTCCGTCGCTTCGATGTCGCGTTCGACTCCGCGTAGAACAAGGCTCGCTCAGCCGATGGCTCCGGAATCCCGCATCGCGCTGATGTCAGCTGCGCTGTAGCCCGCTTCACTCAGCACTTCGTCGGTGTGCTCACCCATCAGCGGGGCGACAGGACCGGCCTCGACGGGCGTTCGCGAGAAGCGCGGAGCGGGCCGACATTGGCGCATCCTTCCCGCCGTCGGGTGCTCCACTTCGTAGACGATGTCGTTGTGCTGGATCTGGGGGTTGACCGGCACATCCTCGAGGGCGAGGACC
Source organism: Phascolosoma agassizii (assembly GCA_035593235.1). Classification (NCBI taxonomy): domain Eukaryota; kingdom Metazoa; phylum Annelida; class Sipuncula; order Phascolosomatiformes; family Phascolosomatidae; genus Phascolosoma; species Phascolosoma agassizii. The sequence continues at coordinate 5,645 of JAVJHY012289325.1, read as the reverse complement.
GGCCCGCCGGGCACGTGTTCGTCTTCCATGCGCTGCATGATCTCGGCCGTCGTCCACTTCCTGAACTCGTCGTACAGGATCGCGCCGAGCGCCTCGCCGTTGCGGGCACGCGCGCCGCCCATCGCGAATCGATCGTCCTCGCAGAGTTCGGGCCGGCCGAGGCAACGGAAGACCGCATGCCATTCATTGTCTGCCCCCGCCCACATCACGATGTGGCCATCCTTCGTCTCCGTTAGGCGATAGCGGTCGTAGAGGGCCGGCCCCTCTCGCGTTCCGTCTCCGAGCATCGTGTGCTTCATCATCCCGTCGGGCCAGAAGAAGGCGAGACCCGCATCCATCAGCGAGAGCGCAATCGTCTGGCCCTGCTCGCCTCGTTCGCGGGCGAGGAGCGCTGCGGTGATCGCCTGCGCCGCCGAATAGGCGGTGGCCTTGTCGACGAGCGCGTTCCGTACGAGATCCGGGATCGGCACCTCCGGGTTGTTCTGGATCGCGACGTACCCGGTCGCTGCCTGGGTCACCGGATCGTAGGCACGTTTTCCGGACCAGGGTCCCGTCTGGCCGTAGCCGCTGATCCGGCAGTACACGAGTCGTGGGTTCCGAGGATGCAGGTCTTCCGGACCGACCTTCAGACGTTCCATCACGCCGGGTCGAAAATTTTCGAGCACCACGTCTGCATCGTCGCAGAGCGAATAGGCGACCTCGAGCCCCTTCTCCGTCTGGAGGTCGAGGACGACGCTTCGTTTCCCTCGATTGCAGTTGACGAACATCGAAGTCAACCCGCCGCGGGAGTACCACTCCTTGCGGAGGAGATCGGACCGACCGGGCGCCTCGATCTTGATCACATCGGCGCCCTGGTCGGCGAGAATCATCGAGGAGAGCGGTCCCGAGATCACCGCCGAAAAGTCGATCACTTTGATTCCTGCGAGCGGGCCGGGCATCGAAAGTCCTTTCTAAGTAAGGCGGAGATCGGCGGAGCGAGGCGACGCAGTCCCTCGCGCTGCCCCGAGCATCTGGGCAACGGATCAAGCCAGCCCGAGGTTCCGAGCGATGATGACCTTCATGATCTCGTTCGTCCCCCCGTAGATGGGTGGCACCGCGGCGTCCGCGTAGTCCTGCGAGATCGGGTATTCCTTCATGAAGCCGTAGCCGCCGAAGAGCTGGAGGCACTCCCCGACGAGCCGCTTCTGGAGCGCGCTCGCCCAGTACTTCGCCATGCTCACTTCGGTGACGATCTCCTCGTCGCGGGCGTGCGCGGCCAGCAGCTTGTCGACGAAGGCCTGGCCGACTTCGACTTCCATAGCTAACTCGGCCAGCTTGAATTGGGTGTTCTGGAAAGCTGCGATGGGTTGACCGAAGGCCTTGCGCTCCTTGACAGAGGCGATCGTGTCGTCGAGCGAGCGCCGACTCCCGGCGATGGTCTGTACCGCGATGACGAGCCGCTCCTGCTGGAGCCCCGCCATCAGCAGCTTGAATCCTGCGCCCTCCACACCCAATCGATTCTCGATGGGGACGCGACAATCGTCGAAGAAGAGCTCGCTTGTATCCTGCCCCTTGAATCCGAGCTTGTCGAGGTTGCGTCCGCGACGAAATCCGGGCGTGTCTGCATCGACGAGTAGCAGGCTGATGCCGTTGTGGGCGGGGCTCGCATCGGGGTCCGTCTTTGCCGCGACGATCGCGAGATCGCAGGTCTGTCCATGCGAGATGAACGTCTTCGACCCGTTCAATACGTAGTGGTCACCGTCACGAAGCGCCCGCGTCTGCATGCCTGCGAGATCGGAGCTGGCGGCGGGCTCCGTTAGCGCGAGCGCGATCAGAATCTGCCCACGGACAGCGGGGGGCAGGTACCGCTCCTTCTGCGCGGCGCTTCCGAAGTGCAGGAGGTAGGGCATCGAGGTGTCGGCGTGTACAGCAACCTGAAGCGCCCAGGCGCGAATGCGGGCGAGTTCCTCGACAACAATCGCGGAGAAGAGGAAATCCCCGCCCCCGCCGCCATACTCTTCCAGGATGTTCACACCGAGAAAGCCGGCCTCGCCCATACGGAGCCAGGTATCGCGGTCGGTGACACCGTCCGCGTTCCACTTCTCGACTTTCGACGCGAGCTCGGATGCCGCGAAGCGTCTGAACTCGGTACGGAAGACTTCGTGCTCATCGGTGAAGATGTCGCGCCGCATGGCGTCCTTTCGTGCGTTCCTGCGATTCGGATGACATACCGTGCCTCCGTCTTTAAAATCGCCGGCCCCATCGGGGGCCTTGAAGGCTTTCCGGCGGCACGATCCGACCGAGCGGACAGTTGGGTCAGAACGGAAGGTAGCCAGTGTCTTCGGGGCCGCGCTCCTCGACGCGCCCTCCACCGGCGTCTACACAAACCCACGCTTCGCCCTGCGCAGCTCTTCCCCGAATCCGCTACTCAACCCTCATGGACGATGGACAGCTCCTGCTGTTCCTGACCCAGGTGCTCGTGGTGCTGGCCGCCGCGCGGGTCATGGGCGAAGTATTCCGGCACTTCGATCAGCCGCCACTCGCGGGTGAGATCTTCGCCGGGCTTTTGCTCGGCAAGACCGTGTTAGGCCAGATCGCACCGGGCGTTTTCGACGAGCTCTTTCCCCAGGATCCGACGCAGCTCGCGCTCTTCGATGTCACCGCGCAGATCGGCATCCTGCTCCTGCTGCTCGTGATCGGCCTCGAGGTCGACGTCGCCGCCGCCTGGCGCTTGCGGCGTCAGTCGTTCTCGGTCGCCGTTGCCGGCGTCGTCGTGCCGCTCGCCCTGGGCAGCTGGGTCGCCTGGATCGCCTACGACAGCTGGAGCCCGGAGGGCGTGCCGCGCCTCGCGTTCTCGCTCTTCGTAGGTGCGGCGATCTCGATCACGGCCATCACGGTCGTCGCGCGCCTCATGTTCGACATGAAGATCGTGAAGTCGGATCTCGGGCTGCTGCTGCTTTCGGCGATGGCGATCAACGAGCTGCTCGGTTGGCTCGTGCTCGCGATCGTGCTCGGACTGATCGGCGCGAGCGAGCACGGCGGATCGAATTGGGAGGGGTTGCTGATGATCGTGGGCGGGACGGTGGTCGCGTCGGGCGTCGCGATGACCTACGGACGGAGGCTCACGACGCGCACGCTGCAGGCCTTCGATGCAGGTGGCCTGCCTAATCCGGCGACGCCGCTGTCTTTCGTGGTTTGCCTCGGACTCGCCTGCGGCATCGGGATGCACGCGATCGGCGTCCACCCGATCTTCGGCTTCCTGATTGCGGGCGTGATGGCCGGCGACCAGCGCGCGCTCTCCGAGCACAGCCGATCGGTCATCGCGCAGATGGTCGAATCGATCTTCGTGCCGCTCTTTTTTGCGGGCATCTGTCTGCACGTCGACTTCGCCGCGCGATTCGATTGGACGCAGGTCACGATCGTGACCGCGCTCTCAATCTTCGGCAAGTTTTCGGGCGCCTGGATCGGCACCTTCGGCGCGCGCATGCCCGCCTTCGACCGACTACCGATCGCGATCGCGCACGTGCCGGGCGGCTCGATGGGCGTGTTGCTCGCGGTGGTAGGCCAGCGCGCCGGTGTGATCGACGAGTCGCTATTCGTGGCGATCGTCTTCGCCTCGATCGCCTCGTCGCTGGTCGTGGGGCCCGCGTTTTCCTGGTCGCTGCGCCGCCGCGAGGCCTCCAACATTCTCGGGTACTTCTCGCGCAAAGGAATCATTCCGGCCCTCGAGGCTGAGGACCGCTTCTCCGCGATCGAAGAGCTCGTCGCCCTCGCCTGCGAGATCGAACCCAGACTCTCGATCGCCGAGCTGCAACAAGCGACTCGCGCGCGAGAGGAAACCATGGGCACCGGCATCGGCGAAGGCATCGCGGTGCCCCACGCGCGCATCGACACACTCGACCGACCCATCGTCGTCCTCGGCGTCTCGAAGGACGGCATCGATTGGAACGCCGTCGACGACCAACCGGCCCGCCTCATCTTCCTGATCCTGACGCCGCGCGATGACGCGGACTCGCAGCTCGAGATCCTGCGAACGCTGGCGCATGGGGCGAGCCAACCGGAAGCCCGCGAGCTGATGCACTGCGAGAACGCTGCGCAGATTTGGAGCCAGCTGCAGGGACTGCTGCGCAAGGAATCGACCTAGTCGCAGTCGCCGCGCAGGAAATTCTGGAAACGCAGTCGACGGGGCTTCATCTCAGACACTGAATAACGTTCTCTCGAAAAAGCCCGCGACGATCTGGACCGGGGACGAATCACACGAAGTGTTCGCGATCTCAGACGGCAGCAAAGATCCTGCTTCGGTCGCTGATCCACCGGCGTGGGTCCTGACCGTAGAGCGCTCTCTCCCAACTCCCGCCGCTTCCGCATCTCGCAAACGACAATCGACCTTATTTTCGATATCCATCTATTTCGATAACAAGAATGCCTGCTATTTTCGAATTCCCGTCGAAAACCCGTACATTCGATCTTAAAATACCCCTCGGGGTAACCATTGAACCACCGGAGCACGCCACGCAGCCCTTCCCGCCCACTCTCGAGATGGGACCCGTCCTGGTCGCGGCTCTCTCGGATGCCGACCGCGCCATCGGACGGCTGGCCGGCGAGGGAAGATCGCTCCCCAACCCCCACTGGTTGATTCGTCCGTTCGTCCGACGGGAGGCGGTCCTGTCCAGTCGCATCGAAGGCACTCAGGCCACGTTAGGCGAGCTGCTCTCGGCCGAAGCGGGCGTCGCGGAAAGAAGCCCCGACGACCTGCGGGAGGTCGCCAACTACGTCGTCGCGCTCGAATTCGGAATCGAGCGACTCGGCGAACTTCCCCTGTCGCTTCGGCTCGTGCGAGAGTTGCACGAACACCTGATGGCCGACGTACGCGGCGGCCATGCGCAGCCCGGCGAATTCCGACAGGTGCAGAACTGGGTTGGCCCGCCCGGCTGCCGAATCGAAGACGCGGCGTTCGTTCCCCCTCCGCCACACGAGTTACCACGCTGGCTCGACGAATGGGAGGCTTTCCTTCACGACCGATCGCTGCCGCCCCTCGTGCAGATCGCGCTGGCGCATCACCGCTTCGAATCGATCCATCCCTTCCTCGACGGAAACGGCCGTGTCGGCCGCCTCCTGATCACGCTCTTGCTCGTCGAACGCGAGGTTCTGCCTTCGCCGCTTCTCTACCTCAGCGCGTTTTTCGAGGCGACGCGTAGCGACTACTACGAACACCTCCAGGCGGCTCGATCGAAGGATCCATCCGAAGCGCAGGCGGGCTGGCACGACTGGCTGCTCTACTTCTTGCGCGGCGTAGCGCGCCAGTCCGAGGACGCAGTGAGTCGGGCTGAACGCATCAATCGCCTGCTCGCGGACTGGCGCGCTCGGACGGCCGGTGCGCAGGCGAGGGCCGTGCCTGCGATGGTCGACTTGCTCGCCGAGAACCCCTACTGGACGGTCAAGCGCGCAGCAGCCCGCCTGGATGTCGCCTTTACAACGGCCGGGCGAGCCATCGACCGCCTGGTGGAGGCCGGCATCATGGAGCGCGTCGGAGACGCAAAACGTCACCGACTCTTTTGCGCGACGGAAATTCTCGCAATTCTTGAAGAGCCCGCGATGCTGGGACGACGCACCTAGCGCGGTCAGCGAACCGCGCAGTGATTGCTTTTTCTCGGGCGTATATGCAT
>JAVJHY012288259.1:0-24579 GCA_035593235.1 Phascolosoma agassizii | reverse complement strand
ACACGGTTTGTGGGAGCAACGGGAAGAGCAAAAATTGGGTTCGGGTAGAGTGAGTTCAGATTCTAGTAAGGTAGCTGGTTCCAATTCTGTAGCATTAGAGCCTACTGCGATTCTTCTTATTTCCAGAGCAACGTTGGTACTGGTATGACAGCAATGAAAACTCGTTTCAATACCCGTCTCGGCGCCATCGACGGCATTCGCGACGAAGACATCCACATATTCCAGGGCATCCGCTTCGGCGCAGCGCCAACGGGCAATCTGCGCTTCCAGGCTGCACGACCAGCAGGCGGTTGGAATGGCACACTTGATGCCAGCTCCGCTGGTAATCGATCGTTACAATCAGTCCCAACGGGGATCGAATTATTCGCCATACTTTCCCGGCGCGAAGTCGCGAACGAAACTTATGACGAAGACTGCCTGTTCCTGAACATCTACACGCCCGCTTCAGCTGGTAAACGCCCGGTCATGGTTTGGATACATGGTGGCGGGTTCAGTACCGGCTCGGGTTCTGAGCATTACGGTGACGTGCTGGCACGACAGGGCGACGTGGTAGTGGTGACGATCAACTATCGCGTGGGCCTGCTCGGCTTCATGGACCTGTCCGCCTATGGTGATCAGTATCAAGGGTCTGCGTCCAACGGCATTGCTGATCAGATCCTTGCGCTTGAGTGGGTACGCGACAACATTGCCGACTACGGCGGCGATGCAGGTAACCTGACCATCTTTGGCTGTTCCGCAGGCGCTCGTCAGTCAACTGTTTGCTGGCGGCACCGGCTGCCGACGGCCTCTACCATAGGGCAATTTCACACAGCGGTACCTCGCCAACAACATCACCGTCCGAATTGGCACCACTACTGGCGAAGCAGCTCAGGGTGGCCACCCAGGATCTGCCAGCGCAGCTGGCTTCGATGACTGGTGCAGAAATTTTTCAAGCACAACTGAAGCTTGGGGCCCGCATGGGAGCCTGCATAGACGGCACGGTGGTGACCCGAACGCGACCCGAGGCTTTCGCTCAAAGTCAGTCTGCGAGGGTACCTTACATCGCGGGCTCCAATCGCGATGAAGGCACCGCATTCTCGATGCTGATGCCCGATGACCCGAATCGAGGTAGTGATGTATTCGGGCCTGTGGCGACCGCATCTGCGCGCAGGGTGATAGAAGACAAAGATCCCAGCGACTATCTAGCCATGCTGCAACAGCAATACCCCAACGAGGACGCCAGAACTCTCTATGGACGCATATTGACTGATTCGTTCCGGCGTGCCGCCATAAAGAATGTTGAAGCAGCAACCGCTGCAGGCATGGGTGCTTGGTTATACCGGTTCGATGTTCCCAGCAACGCCATGGATGGAAAGCTGGGGGCAGCGCACGGAGCCGAAATGAGTTTCACGTTCAATACCTATGCCAGCATAAAAGGTCGCGGGTTGGTCATGCATGACAGGGACGACCCGCTAATTCAGGCGCTAGCCAAAGCGTGGTCACAGACGTTGATCAATTTTGCTCGTGGCGGCAACCCCAACGATGGTGGTCTCCCGCAGTGGCGAGCGTACAATGAGACTGAGCGACAATCGCTGGTGCTGGATTTACGGAGCTATATTGTAGGTGCAGAACTTGATGTCCAGAATCGCACCCGATGGGGTGATCTTTCGGCATGATGACATCACCTCAAAGAACGTGCGAAATACAATCCCACCATTTCGATTCAACCATATTGCTACTCTAAGCTAAGCCCTTGAAAAATCGTTTGCGATAATTCGAATATTGATTCACTGTTCAGTATTGGAAGTGGCGTGGCCGGAGAGAAATTTGTGATCGAAGCAAATGCAGAAAGCAACAGGGCCGGCAACAAACGAGGTCTTCTTGCCGGTTTGTTTGTAACCGTTCTGGCATCGGGACCAGTGATTGCGGCAGATATCTTGGACAGTGCTGGCCCGCAACAAGAAGTCCCTGCGATGACCACGATAACGACACGGCTTGGCGCCATTGTCGGTAAGTCGGAAAACGATATCCAGATCTTTCGTGGCATTCCCTACGCCACCCCTCCCGTGGGTGAACACCGGTTCCAGGCGCCGGAACCGCATGGCCCCTGGTCGGGCACACTGGATGCTACCCGGCCGGGTAATCGCGCAATGCAACCAAAAATCCCTGGCCGCGGGTCGTCGGCAGCGACGTACAGTGAGGACTGCCTGGTTGTGGATATCTACACACCCGCAGCGGACGGTCGCGCCCGGCCGGTGTTGTTCTGGATTCACGGCGGTGCCTACTACATCGGTTCCGGCAACGACCACGACGGCTCTATTCTCGCTTCCCAGGGCGACGTGGTGGTGGTTACCGTCAATTATCGGCTCGGGGTATTTGGTTTTCTTGATCTGTCAAAGTACGACGATGCGCTGGCAGGATCGGCGTCCAACGGTTTTCGCGATCAGATCCTCGCGCTGACTTGGGTGCGGGATAACATTGCCGATTATGGTGGTGACCCCGACAACGTGACCATTTTCGGAGTGTCCGCCGGTGGCGCCTCCGTCAACGCACTTCTGGCGGCGCCCTCCGCCGACGGCCTGTATCACCGCGCCATCGCCCACAGTGGCCTCGCCGTCACGAATGCGCCGCCGCCCCTGGCATCAGCATCGAAGCTGGCCGCATACCTGAAGGTGGCCGAGGATGAATTGCTCACGCGCCTCAAGCAGCTCCCGGCTGAAGAGTTGTTGGCAGCGCAGCTCGCGTCCGGCATCAGGGTCGACGCCAGTGTCGACGGCGTCGTGGTGACCCGGGATACCTATCGGGCGATCGCCGAGCGCGGTGCGCGCGGCGTGCCCTACATCGCCGGTTCCACTCGCGATGAAGCCACGGTGTTCACTTCGGCCGCCCCTGAAGGGAGCATCTTCGACCCCATGATTGCTGTCCAGGGCACAACGACCTTTCTGGGGGCGAAGACCTTCGACCTGCTACGCACCGGTGTGGAGTCAGCCGAGTATGTCGATGCACTGCGGGGCGCTTTTCCCAACGATACCGACAAGAAGCTCTACGAACGGGTTTGGACCGAGATGTTCCGGCGCGCTGCCATCCGCACTAGCGAGGCTGTCACCGCGGCCGGGTCCAGCGGCTGGCTGTACCGATTCGACCTTCCCTCGTTCGTCCCCTCTTCAACGGAGGGCGGTGCCCTTGGCGCCTACCATGGTAGTGACGTTGCGTTCACATTCAATGACTTTGCGCGCCCGTCGGTCCCCCACCGGCCCTTCCTATATGATCCGAAGGACCCGGTGGTTCTTAAGTTGGCAGAACAATGGTCAGAAACGGTGCTGGCCTTCGCGCGCACCGGCGATCCCAACGGCGCCGGTCTGCCACATTGGACACCGTATTCTGACGACCACCGTGAGGTCTTGATCCTGGACGCCATTTCGCGCGTAGAGCAGGACCCGGATGCCCAATTGCGCAAGCGGTGGGGCGACAAGTGAGCGAAGGGTTAGCCGCCAACCCGCACAAGCAAGTTTCAGGTGGACGCGCTTGAAAAATTGCTTGCCATCCATCGAATATTGAATCAATATTCAATAATGAAAAAAGAAGACGGTATGAAGCCCGAGCTCCGGGGAAAATACGCGCGTTCGGAAGACACGCGCGAACGAATTCTGGTTGCCGCACTGGAGGAATCTGCGCAGGTAGGTATTCACAAGGCTTCAATGGCGAATATCGCCGCCAGGGCAGAGGTTGCAGTGGGTATCCTGAACTACCACTTTGGTTCCCGTCAGGAAATGCTGCGCGAATTGATGTCCACACAGGTCCAAAACTTCTGGTCGAGCTTGTCGCAGCCAAGAGCCGGGCGGGGGTTCTATGAATATGAGGCCGCGATACTCAGGGATTACCTCGAGTTCCTGCACGCCAATCCGAATTATATCCAGCTATCCGAAGAGATTCGCCGGTATGAGCCAGAGTTGTACCAGCAAGGCGCGGGTGTGCAGTTGACCTACGTTATCAAGCGCATAGAGACCGGCATCAACAGCGGGGAACTACCAAGCATGGTCCCTGATGAGATCCGCACGCGCGCCTACCTCATCCTCGGCGCATACACCTTTCTGGACCGGTTGGTTGAAGACGCCGGTTACCCAGGAGACGAGTTCGTGATCACAATCGTGATGAGCACGCTCAGAAACGGATTAACGCCTGGTTCAACCGATTTCGTGACACCAAACCCAATGCCCGAGCTGATTAAGGACCAATAAGGTGAGTGAGGCCGGTCAGCTGGCGTGGTGATCTTGGCGGGTGCAATTAATTTCAGAGATGTGCGAAAAATCTATGTTTCGAAATACGGCAGCTTCAGGACGCGAACTTACTCAATAACAAAGTAATAACAGTGAGCACCCATGAAAGATCCTAATGCCCCGTTGACGGCGCTGGTCGAATATCAGGTCCGCACAGACGAAACCACCATGGACGATTGGTTGGAAGAGTGGCAGAAGCGGGCACAGGATGCACTCGAAGCAGAGCCGGACACGACGACCTACGCGGCGGCGGCGTCACTTGAAGACGAATCGTGTTTGTTTTTTTACGAACATTATGACAACGGTAGGGCCGGCTTGAAATTCCACATGGAGCGGCCATCCCATGCGGTGCTAAACGAGACTATGAGTGTCCGCCGCATGACAAAGCGCCGGGTCATGGGTACAGGTTTCTTTGATCTGCCTGACTTCGGCTGGCGAGGACGTAGCGGAAACACACTGATTTCCAGCGGCGCTATCTTCATCCTATCGGGATTGCGTTTTGGCAATGATGCTCAAAAGAGCGATGCCATTCGTCTGCTGCGTGACCACGCGGACTATTGCTTTGTTGAGGAACCGGAGACGTTGATCTATAGCGGCGGCATTGCAACTCAGGATACGGACCGCGGCCCTGACATCAAGCAAGGCGACTTGATTTTCATCATGGCTTGTACCGACATGGCTGCCGTGGAAAAGCATCGCCAGGATCCGCATCACCTCACACTCGGACAGCGCATCGTCGATGCCGGGGTCGAGGTGACCTCCACATTCCGAAAAATGTACCGCACTACGGGTCATGGCTTTCTGGTGAAAGCTGTGTGACGTATCGCTGAAGGAAGATTCAATCAAAGGAGCCACACGTGAAATCTTTGTTACCGCATAAAATTCTACAAATTGCTTTCGTCGTAGACGATGTTGAAAAACAATTGGAAATGTATGCCAAATTGTTCGGCGTCGAAACACCAAGTACGAACGTAACCGGGTCTTATGAAGAGACCCAGAGCCTCTATCAAGGAGAACCTACCGAGGGCCGTGCAAAAGTTGGCTACATTCCATTGGAGAACATTCTGTTGGAATTTATCGAACCCATCGACGGGCCAAGTGTCTGGAAGGACTATCTGGAACAAAATGGCAACGGTATCCATCATCTTGCCTTTATCGTCGATGGCGTGAAGCAGGTCATTGGCGACCTGGAAGATTTTGGCTTGCCACTAGTGCATCACGGCAACTTTGCTGCGGCGGCAAATGCGCCTAGTGGCAAGTACGCTTACCTGCAGGGGCTCGATAAATTAGGTTTCGATGTTGAGCTGTTGGAATTTGACTCTTGATCAACAATCGATGCGGAAACTGCGCCTCAAATTACTTGTTCTTGCGTTCAAAAAATTATTGTTGAGTCGAACGCATACTTTACTAACGAGTATTGTGCTTGCCCATAACCAACAACGTAATTTAGGGAGAGCATGGATTCACCACTAGAAGATATTACGGTTGTTGAGGTCGACAACAGGGGCAAGGAGTCGATTGCGGTCGCCCTCGACCAGCCGGGAGGGTGCAGGTAGGACGGTCATCATACCCATGAGGTTTGCACGCGCGCGGGTAAACCCCAGGAACCCTGTACTACGTTGTAAAACGATATGAGCACATCTGGATTTGAAGAAAACCTAAAAAGCGTACTGCGAAGTTGCTTCAACGACTTTGATGCGCTTAGTGCTGTTGATCGCTTGAGCGGTGGTGCAAGTCAGGAAACCTACAAAATAGAGTTCGTAGCAGGTGAGACAGTTCGCACGGTTGCGATGCGCAGGGCGGCCGGTGGTGAGTATGAGAACGTGGACCTGACGAGACCAGGCCTTGCAACTGAAGCGCGGCTGATGCAGATCGCGGGGGGAGTAGGCGTGCCTGAGCCAGAGATTTTTCGCGTGCTTACTCGCGAAGATGACCTGGGTGCCGGTTTCATCATGCAGTGGCTCGATGGTGAAACCCTGGGCAGCAGGATTCTAAAGTCTCGTGAATTGGAGGAGGTTCGTCCCCATCTCGCTCGAGAGTGCGGCCAGATCCTGGCGCGCATCCATGGGATTGATCCGGTGGCATCCGGCTTGACGACGATGCTTGTCACCGTGGATACAGAATCCTTTGTCCGAAAAATGTGGGAGCAGTATCAGAGCTACAAGACACCGCAGCCGATGATTGACTACACCGCAAGATGGCTGTTGGAGCATATGCCACCCGAAGGGGAGGCCCGACTTGTACACAATGATTTCCGCAATGGCAATCTGATGGTGACACCAACCGGTATCAACGCGGTATTGGATTGGGAAGTTGCACACCTGGGCGATCCAGTACGGGACATAGGTTGGATCTGTACAAATTCCTGGCGGTTTGGCCGGACTGATATGCGCGTAGGCGGCTTCGGGCACTTGCAGGATCTGCTTGACGGCTACGAGGAAGAGCGTGGCATTCGCATAGACCCCGAGCATGTACATTTCTGGGAAGTGTTCGGGTCGTTCTGGTGGGCCGTTGGCTGTCTCAAGATGGCGGACAACTGGCGCAATGGGCCAGACCGGACGGTGGAACGACCAGGTGTTGCTCGCCGCAGTTCTGAATGTCAGGCCGATTGTGTCAACCTGTTGATTCCGGGCCCTGTGCAGTTGGTGACAGAAGCTGAACCCTTAAGTTCGCTGGATACACCACGAGTCGATGAGTTGCTGATAAGTGTGCGTGATTTTCTGCGCGAAGACATGCGTGCTGCCACCCATGGGCGTAACAATTTCATGGCACTGGTTGCCTCTAACTCCCTTGATATTGTGCTCAGAGAAATGCGTCTTTCACCGGGTTGTTTGCAGGCAGAAACAGGTCGCCTAAGGCGGTTGCTTGGCAATGAAGGGGGGGTCAAGGCGCTTCGCTGGGAGCTCACTCAGGCGTTACGTGATGGCGATATTAAGCTGGATCATCGCGGGTTGGTTGCACATTTGCGAGCTACAGTCATCAACCAGCTGGCGATAGATCAACCCCGTTATTCGGCGCTGGCTACCGCATTATCAAACGGGAATTGAAAGGAACACGCTGAATGTATGATATCTATCAGGAAACCTGGAACACACTAACCGGGCCTGATGCACGTTTTGAAGTCGTAGAAATTGAAGTTCGCAACTCACCCATGCGTGTTTTTAGAAATGCACCTTCGAGTCTCCGAGAAGTATGGCTGAGCTCCCTGGTCTTTGCCGAGCGCGATTATCTGGTTTATGGCGATGAACGCTGGACCTACGCCGAGGCACATGCAGAAGTCGCATCGATCGCCAATTGGATGGCGGGTCAGGGCATTCAAGCTGGGGACCGCGTTGCCATCAGCATGCGTAATTACCCTGAGTGGCTGACGATCTACTGGGCCTGCGTCTCGACAGGGGTCGCGGCCGTCGGTATGAACGCCTGGTGGGTTGAAGATGAGATGGAGTACGGTCTATCTGACGCTTCACCTAAGGTGCTGTTCTGCGATGATGAGCGACTCAATCGATTCCTCAATATTCCTGACAAGTTTTCGGACCTAACGACCGTTGGCGTCAGACTGAAAAAAACTCAACCTGGCATCATTGACTTCGCCGAGGTACTTAAAGCGGGCGGTGAACTGCCAGACGTTGCCGTTGATCCAGATGAGGATGCCTGTATTTTCTATACATCAGGCACCACTGGGTCTCCGAAGGGTGCACAGCTCACTCACCGCGGTTGTGTTCACAACCTCATGAATATGAGCTTTGGTGGGCTGCTGTCAGTACTTACACACTGCAAGATGAATAATTTGCAGCCACCCAATCCCAAAGACGCGGCACCTATGCATGCACTGGTGACGACCCCGCTGTTTCATGTCGCGGCCAATAACTGTCAGGCGCACCCTGTCACACTCGGTGGCGGCAAGCTGGTTTTGATGTATCGATGGGACGCCGGCGAAGCACTTAATCTGATCGATGCGGAACGCATTACCAATCTTTCGGGTGTGCCGGTGATGGCACGAGAATTGATCAATCATCCGGATTTCGATAAATACGATACATCAACCTTGCGGTCCGTCAGTGGTGGAGGAGCCCAGGTACAGCCCGACCTGGTGGAGCGAATCGACAAAGCCGTTGCGTCAGCCCGCCCAAGTACTGGCTACGGCATGACCGAAACCTGCGGTGGCATCACGTCAATCATTGGCGACTTCTTTGTCGACAAACCTGCGAGCTGCGGCCCGGCGATGCCGACATTCGAAGTAAAAATCGTCGATGCTGATGGTAAAACAGTGCGCCAGGGAGAATCGGGTGAGCTCTGGCTACGGGGTGCATCCGTAATCAAGGGTTACATTAACCGGGCAGAGGCGACAGCGGAAACCATCACTGACGGCTGGTTACACACCGGGGACGTGGTCAGGATTGATGAACGCGGATTCATCTTCATCGTAGACCGTGTTAAAGACATGGTGCTTCGCGGCGGTGAGAACGTTTACTGCTCTGAAGTCGAAGCGGTTCTTCACAAATTGGACGAAATCGCCGAATGTTCGGTGTTCGGCGTCGAAGATGACCGGCTTGGTGAAGAGGTCGGGGTCAGCATCTATTTAACCCTCGGCGCCGATATCTCTGCAGATGGCATCCGTGAATTTTGTCTCGCCCATATGGCTAAACACAAATCGCCACGATATATATGGTTCTCACCGGAACCATTGCCGCGCAATGCCAGCGGCAAGTTTCTAAAGCGTGAGCTAAGAGATACGTTGAACGTTGCGGACGCAGTTTAGAACGGCTGACTCCATGCAGGTTCTCGGCATTGCTGCCGATGTCCCCCGAGAGTTTTGTTCTAACCGTTAGGTACGAAGCTGTTCAGCTCGCCTGCAACGACGCGGCCTTTAGTGCCGATCATGTCTCGCTGAGTCATCGCTTGGAGCAGGTCTTTGTCCTCTGGCAACATAGCCACAAAACGAGGGGCATGCGGATCGTCATATGCGCCAAGCCGACCAATCACCTGGCCAGAGACAGGCGTGTTATCGCGCCCGAAAGATACTGTGTAAGTTTCAATGCTGGCTTCTCCATCCGGGGATTCGGTAAACGGCGCCGGTGTAATGTTGTCTATTTCCTTTTGATAATCCGCCGGGTCTGTTCGACGCCAGTCGCCGACGACGGGCTGGGTCGAATAGATGCCCGCAGAATGCTTGCTGAAGTAACCGCCATTTGCTGTAACTAGGCCATAGCTGTCACGATCGGCGCGAACTTTTACTGCCATGGCCGCAATAGAGTTCATGACATAGTTATTGCCCGCGCCACCATGGAATGGCAACCCGCCGGTCACCGTCAGATTGCGTGCATCATCTTCTGCCATACCAAAAGTTTGCCGCGCCAATTGGACCGCACTCGGGAAGCAGGAGTAAAAATCGATGTACCGCATATCGTCGATACTAAGACTGTTGCCGCGAAAAGCCTGTTCTGCCATCACGCGCATGGCGTCACTGGAATAGTAGTTAGGTCGCTCGGTGATCCCAAGCTCCTTCGTGTCAGCACAACCGTGCAGATAGATGAACTTGTCTTCGCTGATGCCCAGACGACGCGCATAGGCAACCGAGGTCAAGAGCAATGCCGCCGACTGATTTATCTGGTTCATGGCATTCATGTACTTAGTGTAGGGCCAGGATACAAATCTGTTGCCATCACCCGGATAAGCGATCTCGTCGGCGGTTCGCTTGATCGGATACCAGGCGTGCGGGCTTGCCGCGGCAACTTCTGTGAATCTCGAAAAAAGCCGGCCCATAGCCTGTTGATGAGCCTCAATGCTCTCGCCGAGTTTGTGCCGCATAGCGTTCTGGCTCATGGCATAGAAAGCACTTGCTATCCGAATGCCATGCTTGTCTTCATGAGGTGTTGAGAGGTCAACTTCGGGCACCAGATAATCCGGGTCCTCGGACGCGGGCTCCGACCACTGTGGCTGATCACCGGTTGCCTTGACGATCTTTCTGCCGGTGGCCATCGCCTCTGACCCGGTAAACAGCACGCACTCTGATGCGCCGTTCGCAATGGCTTCGCTGAACCGATTGACCAGATACTGGGGTCCGTTACCACCGTCCGGCATCATCCACTGCCTGGCACGGTTTGCGCCAATTCGATTGGCAAGGGACTCGACAGAATTACGCGTCGGCTCTCGGAAGCTCCTGACGATGGCGAGCGTGTCGATATCCGCCATACTCTCGCGGCTGACCCCAGCGTCCTCACAGGCAAGCCAGACAGCCTGTTCCATCAGGTCTAGCGGTGAAGATGAGTTTTCATCAAACTCTTTTTCTGTTACCTGACCGACTCCAACCAGAACCGGCATCAATGCATTACTCATTGTTAATCCAAGTTAATCAAAGTTAATCCAAAATTTTCGAAGTTCGTATGATCGCTTACCAGCGAATTGCTGTCTAACGACCTGTCAAAAGGGCATGACCCTTATTTAGTGATTCGGGCGGTAACACTCTTGCTATATTATCCAGAGAGATATGTTAGAGAGTCCAACTTTCTTAGGATCAATATAGGGGAACTGTCATGTGGTTGAGGTTACGGCAGATTGCAGGTGTTGCGGAAAAGCTGCAACCGGTCGAAGACGATATTGTAAACATTCTGGGTGTGGAAGTTTGCTATCGGGATCCGGGCGTTGGTCATTTTGGTTTGGAGAACGCGCTTATACCAATTGGTAACCAATTGTTGGAGGTTGTTGCGCCGACCAAAGAGAACACGGCGGGCGGCCGCTATCTGCAGCGTCGAGGTGGCGATGGTGGCTACATGGTGATTACTCAATGCGATGAGCATCCGCCAAGACGTGCGCGCGTTGACGAGCTAGGCATTCGTATTGTCTTGGATAACCAGTCTGATGAATACATCAACATGCAATTACATCCCCGTGATACGGGTGGCAGTTTCTTTGAAATTGATCAGCAACTAGGAGATGGTGCGCTAGAGCTTGATGGACCCTGGCATCCGGCAGGTCCCAATTGGCAGCGAGCTAAGAAAACACAGCGGGTCGAGGGTATTACTGCCGCGGAGCTTCAATGCGATGATCCTGAGGCAGTCGCCAACCGCTGGGGTGAGATCGCGCTGCTTGATATTGACTACTCTGACGGTGTTTATCGAATGGCGATGGAGAATGCTGAGGTACGATTTGTTACCTGTACCGATGGTCGGCCTGAAGGCTTAGGCGCAATCGATATTACTGCTAATGATAAGGATGCAATACTCGCTGAAGCCGAACGGCGGCAGAAGATCTCTGCAGATAGTCAGGTGACCTTGTGTGGCATACGGATGAATCTGATATGAGTTTTAGCGATATTGAATATGAAGTGCGCGGCAACGCGGCAATACTGACACTGAACCGCCCTGAAAAACTGAATGCATTTACGTATCAAACCCTTGAGGAAATCAAGTCGGCGGTTAAGGCATCGGTAGATAACCCGGATGTTATTGGCATTGTCATTACGGGTAATGGGCGCGGCTTCTCGGCAGGTCTTGATTCGGCGGTTCTGGCGAGCGTGACCTCTGGAGAGACACCATCGTCGTCCGGGACATCAGACGGTGATCAACTACCGGGCATATTTTCCTATTTGCTTGAAGTGCCAAAACCTGTTGTCGCTGCAATTAATGGTGTTGCTGCGGGGGGAGGGTTAATCCTGGCGCTGATGAGCGATATTCGAATTGCATCGACGAGCGCCACACTAACCACGGTGTTTCTGAAACGCGGTTTGATTTCGGAGCATGGCTCCAGTTGGATATTGCCGAGACTTGTCGGCACGGGCCGCGCACTCGACCTATTGTGGGCAAGCGACAAAATTGACGCAGAAGAGGCACTGCGACTGGGGCTTGTTGATCGGCTGGTTTTTCCAGAGAATCTGCTCGCTGACGCTGTCGCTTATATTGAAAAAATTGCTGTGACGTCTGCCCCGGCTGCAGTCGCAGAAACCAAACGGCTGGTGTACTCACATCTTGGGAAAGGGTATGTCGAAGCCTTGCAAGAGGCCGACGTTTCCCAGAATAAGTTCGTGAATAGACCAGATGCCGCGGAGGGCGCCCGGGCACTTATAGAAAAGCGCGCACCCAATTTCCAGCGGTTGGGCAAGGATGACGGCTGACATCGTTGTCGTGCGAGTAACAGTATTGGTATATTTGCTCTGACCTTACCCCCGCAACTAACCCACTCGTTAGGTGTGAAATCAAGTCGCGCTTGCGGGTGACTGAGGTCGTGGGTTATCTTCACTCAAACTGGTCGGATATTGGTAGGCAGAGAATGGCTTCCAAGCGCGCAGAAACTATGTGTTTCGAAGTAACCACCTAGAGAAATTGTTGGGGTCGGCGGTGTAGACCGCAGTTTATGGGGTTCATTGGAATGGCTCTGATCGCTGGGGGCAAGTAGTCGCAGGTTTAAAATTTTCCGTCCCGACCAAATTCCCAACAAAACTACTAGTTATACCAAGTCTATTCAGGACCATCTTGATTTCGCAACAAACTGGCACCACAACGCCGCTTCTATTCTTCCACAGACACCCTAAACATATTAGTTGGCCGATTCATTAGGTACGGGTTCTTCTATTGCATCGGTCCAGATGAAACTAAAGTCGACGCCACTACTGTGGCACTGAATGCAACCTGCACTCGAATACTGGCCGGCCAATGAACGAGGCGGATCACTTTTTGGATTGGGGTTCGTATAGCTCACCTGATAAGTTTCCATTGATGTGTTGCGCAAACGGTGACCCGGACTGCCCGGCAGTGGCATCACTTGATAGCAGTTTTTGCCAGAATCGTCGGTATCGCAAGGGTGTTGGTTGATGCGTCCGTTTCCATCCCTCCCATTCATCGGCCACTGGGTATTAACCAAACGATAGTTTTTAAACGGTGACCCAGCTGTCTCTAACAATTGCGGAAAACGATTATTTAGACTACTGCTCGAGATAGCGTCTATGCGAGTTACTTGAACGGGAGTGAGCGTATCAGCCGGAACGACGTTGTCGAATGACTGAATATTAGGGCAGGCAACACCATTAGGTATCGGCTTGCCGGGACCGTCAGCGGTGAATAGCCCCGGGCGCTGAGTTTGGCAGGCCAGTGCGTCCGGCCGCAACGGTGTCAAAGATGCATTGTAAAAACTAAAACTGACATTTGTGGGGGGTGCGCCGACAGCTGGGACATTGTCGACGTGTTCAAATGTTGACCATACCCACTGAGGCGCGGTGTAGGTTTTGTGAACAATATGCATGCCTACCAATCCCACAGTGACCTGTGAACAACTGCGCGTTGTTCTGTCATAGAACATTGCCTCTCGCACATAGTAACGATCGAGTTGATCAACCTTATTACATGCGTTTGGGTCGGTGCACATTTGGCGCCATGCTGCTTTGACTTCAACAGCACCAACGCCCGTTGCGCCAGTGGTGTTGTCCGGCAGCTGCACGGGTCTTGCAGACCAATTTAGCTGTTCAATCGGGCCGCCGGTGCTGTAGTTTCCCGTGTCCGCATATTTGTTTTGGCGTATTGATTCCCACTCATCACGATTCAACCGAATCTCGTAAAGAACTTGTTTACCGTTCTGATCGACCAAGCTATTAAGCGGATTACCAAACGCCTCGTGCGTTTCATCGAGAATACTAGAGACACGATTTTTTGCCGTCATGATCAGAATTTTGCTGTGACTAGCAACGTTGTGATCCTGATTGCAATAGCCGGCGTTATCTACCGCAGTTTGCCAATTCTTGTTGTCTAAGGTCCACCGGGAATTGCTGGGCTGAAATGTGTCGAAAGTAGTCGGGAATGTTTCCCACACGCGTGGGCCGGGAGCTGTGATCGTCCGCGTTGGATCAGACTCGCCACGCCATGGACTGTTTGTCGAGGGGGGTTTGTTCGGAAAGTTTAATGCAACGAAACTGCGCCAAGATAGGCAGTCAAATTCTGCCTGTAAATCAGTATTGGGTGCTTGGAATATGTCGGGCGGCACGGAGGCATTCAACGATACATCACTGCAGCCAGACTCATTAGTGCCGTTGATTGAAATTGATCCCGACGGAAGAGGTACCGCTTGTGCTGCTTTGATATCGAAAGCTGACCAAAGGTAATCACCTTTTTGTGCGGGTCCATGACAGTCTATGCATTGGGTCGCAGGCTTGCCTGCTCCCGGCTCGATTTTCCCAAACCTCAGTCGATAGAAAAACCAGTTGCCTCCCGCGCAATGAGGTTCTATTGAATTTGGATCTCCACAAAAGTCCTTAAGCTTGACCATCACGGTAATCCATGGCTCCGCAGAACCGCCTTTAGCACTAATCGAGTTTTCCTTGACCACTATGGAACCAACCGGGTATTGCACGCGGCTGATGTCTCTAAGCTGCTGGCTATAATCATAAGCAATGTCGTTAACATGGATGCTAACAAATGCGCCATGCATGGGTGTGCGGGTGTTGGCTTGCAAGTATTTGGTGCCGGGAAACAGTCGCCAGCTTTTGTACTGCCTAACGATGGGTTCGTTGAGTTGCCGGGCACAAGACATCGAATCTTTGACGCATGAACCAATGGACGCATCTAAGGGGTCCTGCGCAACTTGCGTGTCTTGGCATGCCGCGACCCAGAAAGTGCATATTAGTATGCTGATTCGTGTCATAGTTGAATTGCCCCTTTGTACCCTTAAGCAGTTATCGTAGCCTTACGACCCAAGGAACCGCAAATGCCAAGCTCGCAGTCCTATACCGCTACGCAAACGACATTTGCTTTATCGATATTGTCTAACTTTTCTTGGCGTGAATTTGCGACGGCAAAAGCAATGGAAGAGGAACTGGCAAATTTTATTACTCACCTATTTGCTCAAAGCACGTTCTCGAATCTCGTAGGAGATTGGGAGTTGGCTTGGGGGCCGGCGATCTACCAGGCTGAGCTATCTGTTGTAGCCGACAACACAGTCTATGTGGCTCGAAAGATCTCTTCTCCGAACGAGCTGATGGTCTCCGTCGCCGGAACCAATCCTTATTCAATCTATGGCCTATTGGTAGAAGATTTAGAAGTTAATCACACAGTGCCGTGGCCAAAAGCGCCTGGCTGCGTCATCGCAAAAGGGAGTGCAGATGGGCTGGCGGCCGTGACGGATACCGCACCTACGGGTGGGCGGGGTCACCAGAATCTCGTCGATTTCCTAGTCGCGAGTTCACCCAGTAAGGTCACTGTAACTGGGCACAGCCTTGGCGGTACATTGTCGCCCGTACTGGCCGTATACCTACGTGAACATCTTGCGAACACGGTAGAGGTTTGCGCGATGCCGTTTGCTGGCGCGACGGCAGGTAATGCGGCTTTCGCCGAGTACGGTGATGGCCTGTTGGGAAAGGGATTAGTCCGCATCTGGAACAAGCTCGATGTTGTGCCACATGCGTGGAACGTTAGCGATCTAGCCGACATTCCCGAACTCTACCTACCAAATCTGAAGGGCTCATTGGTGGTAGATGCTCTTGTCGCCGCCGCGCTTACACTTTCGACTTCGACTTCGTATACGCACATGGGTGCAAACGCTGAACCATTATTGGGCAGTTATCTACCTACCGCGCCCACGGATGACAGTACTAAGGCTTTCCTTGAACAGATGGCACTACAACATGTGGAAGCTTACTTTAATTTGTTGGACGTACCGGCTCTGCTTCCGCTGTTGAAAACAAGACTAGACCACCTGCTCGCAGGCGTGTCGCTGCAAGACCAATATCTAAAATTCAAGCAGCTGGATTAACAATCAACGCAGAACTAATGTGTAGTAAATTTGCGTAACTTTAATATGACGAATCAACACACGGTAGCAACCTATCTAAAGACGCGCCTCGAACAGCTCGGGCTGACACACATGTTTGGTGTCGCCGGAAACTTTACCGCGCCCTTCTTAGACACGATACTGGCTGACCCTTCCTCGCCAATACAATTGATCGGTTGTCCCAATGAGCTTTGTGCAGGCTACGCAGCCGATGGCAGCGCGCGGACGTCGCGTTTAGGCTGTATTTTTACCACCTATAGTGTGGGTGCATTCAATGCGCTAAATGCCATCGCAGGTTCTTATACCGAGCAAATCCCAGTGCTGCTCATTAATGGCGCACCCACCAATAAAGAAGACGCGCGACAGACCCGTGCGGGTGTTTTAGCCACGCACTCCATGGGTAACGTACTGGCTAATATCAACGTTTTTGCACCCGTCACCGTTGCCGCTGAAAGAGTCATCGATGCGGCAGCTGCACCCGCACAAATAGACGCTGTTATTACAGCAATTCTCACGCAACAACGCCCCGGCTATTTGGAGTTCACGGAAGACACCTGGCGCGCACCCTGCCAACCACCCGGTGACCCGCTGAATACACAGAGTAATAGCATCATTACTGTGAGCGAAGCGCAGGCGGCTGCAACTAGCATCAAAACGCTGCTGAAAGAAAAGCCGCAATTGCTGCTGTGGGCCGGGGTTGAAATTGAGCGTTTCGGATTACAACAGGCGTTTTTGGACCTACTGGAAGCGGTGAATTCGGAGGTCAAAGATGGCAACCCTCCTATTAAGTTCATAACGACCCCTTTGAGTAAATCTGTTATCAGTGAGGGCCATCCGCTATTTGCCGGATGCCTCACCATTACGCAGGGTATGGTCAAGCAGCTTATTGGTGACGACGGATGCTTGTTGGGAATTGGCGGATGGACTGTTGCTAAAAATACAGGCGGTCAAGACATTAGCGGTCCTGGGGTCGCCATCGCTTCGCACAATTGTGTGGAGGTTGGTACTGAGTTCTTCAGCTCAGTAGAGCTGAAAACGTTTATCGATTCCTTAAAGCACGCGATCGCGAGCCCCGACGTACCCATTCGTGGTCTGGCCATGCCTGCACTGCCGGTTGTGCCAGTCAGTGGGCAAAGTGCAATGAGCTACGATGTTTTTTTCCAAGAACTGCAAGCTAACATGTCACCTGATGTGGTGGTGGTGTCCGACACAGGGTTTTCACTAACTGGAGGGCAGACTTTAAAAGTCTCCCAGGGCGCTTTTGTCTCTCAGGGATCTTGGCTAGCCATAGGTTGGTCGGTAGCTGCCGCGGTAGGCGTTAAATGTGCTTTACCCGAGAAGCGTATATTCAATATCGTCGGTGACGGTGCCTTTCAAGAGACCTGCCAAGCACTATCCAATACGGCACAGTTAGAGCACAACACTGTCGTGTTCGTCATCGTCAATGGCTTGTATGGTGTAGAGCAGGCCTTGGTCAACCCCAACCCCTTTCGCGACCCGGCTGTAGACTACAGCGACAAGCTGCTCAATAAGCCTTATGAGTATAACAAATTGGCCAACTGGGATTTGCCAGCTCTGGCTAATAGTTTCGGTGTCGAGGGACGTGCCGCACGGGATAGGGCAGAGTTGCAAGCGGTTTTTGCCGAAATAAACAAGCACACGAACCAAAGCTACTTAGTCGCCATTCGCGTTCCGCAACTGGATGTCCCAAGCGACCTTAAAAAATTTCTACCCTATTTTGTCGGAGAGGACGAAATCGAAAACCCTCACTGGCCGCCAGCGAATAAATTCTAGGTAAAACTACAAGGGTTTAACAACGTTCTAAACCAAAGAATGCGAGCGTTGATGGTGGCATTTCGGCGCCCCGAGCGTTAGATTGTGGTAGTTGTCAAGATAGTGCTGTATTTTTTGCATTAGACTCGTTTCAGGCATCGCCGCCGGGGGGGGAGATGAGATTAGCGATTGTAACCTTTTTCGTAATATTCATTGCATGTAGTGGGTCATGTGCTCGCCCACCCAGTGCCGATCTTAACAGCGCGGCCGACCAAGGCGACATTACGAACCTGTCCGAACAGGCGTTAAAGCAGCTTGCGCTCTTACATGGGCAAAATGGAATCAAGCCGCCTGAAGAAAAGATACAGGCACTTCGCAAATTCTTATTGGACGGTGACTACAAAAAGTGGCGTGCTGACCAGTCCCCTCGAACCAATAACGTCCGACTCACTGGGCCATCCTTCGGTGGCGACAGTTATTCCACGCATGCCAGAGTAAGAATTTACTATTCGGAAGGTGTCTATCAATGGCTGGTTGATCGACAGGAGAATCCAGAAGCCGTGTTACCTGAGGGCAGCATGATGGTTAAGGAAATGTACCCACCGAACCCACCGGCCAATTCCGCAGCCATTGCGGAAGGCGAGGACGCAGTTTCCGGTTGGGCCGTGATGGTTCGCGATACCAGCGTCAGTCATGATGGATGGCTTTGGTATCTCTACTACCTGCCCGACAATCTCACCAATCAACATGAATTTGAACTTGCACAGTACGGTCTCTCCTTTTGTGTGAGCTGTCACGCGTCTACTTCAAATCCGGAAGGCACCTTTGCGGCACTAGGCAACATCACTGGCGAGGATATCGTGTCCTATGTTGATGTGCCAAACCCACGCGACCTGGTCGCAACAAAATGTCCCACGCCGTCCGCGCAGCCTCAGACATCGTGTTCCCAGACTGCGCCGTCCGACCTAGCTAGCCACGATGGCGGTCACCGACCCCCGGCGCCCAGGCAGCGTTGCGACGGAAATGACGCGACAGAGGTCAGTCTCATGGAGTGCTTGGCCTACACACCTATTGCTGAGCCGCGGGCGAATCCAGACCCCGAGTTCCTAGCGCAATTCAATCTTGCCAAACCATCTAAACCCAACCAACTGCCGCCAGACATTATCTACGATCATGTTGTTGCAGGAGGAAGTAATTCAACGGGCTTGGTAACAGCCGATGCTTGTGAAGGGTGTCACGATGCGACCAATCTGCTGAAAGTGAATCTAACGAATATGGCCATTCCTGCTCCAGCAGCGTTACGCGATCATGGCTTGGATTGGATCAACCTCGCGCCAATGGGTGAATGGACAGGATCCTTAATGGGTCGATCATCCAGAGATCCAATCTTTCGTGCTCAAGCAGAATCCGAGGTGTTGCTGGCCCCAGAACATGCGGATGCTACCCTTCGCACTTGCATGAGTTGCCATGCGCCCATGGGCCAGCGTCAGCTAGCTCATGACAAAGGTGACAACGCGACGCTGAGTTTGGCAATGCTTGATGCCATACCTGAGGGTTCAATGGCTGAAGATGCCATCTATGGTTCGCTCGGTCGCGATGGTGTGTCCTGTGTCGTCTGCCATCGCATCACGGACAAAAATCTGGGTAGCAAAGAATCATTCACAGCCAATTTTGATCTCGGTCCTGTGGACGAAATTTATGGGCCCTATGAAGAAGTGATCACCGATCCGATGGAACAAGGCGTGGGTATGACACCCACCCACGGTCCACAGATTACGGATAGTGCACTTTGTGGGTCCTGCCACACCGTGTATTTGCCGGTATATGGCAGTAATCCGCCGAAGAAGGTGTACGAGCAAACGACTTACTTAGAGTGGAAAAACAGCGTCTTTCAGGATGAGACTTCTGAGAACTTTAAGGCCTGTATCGATTGCCATATGCCCAATACGGACCCCCTGAACGGTACACCGTTACACTTTAAAATTGCCAATATCGAAGACGGTAGCTTTCCCTATGTACCGAATCGGTTGCCAGATGAAGCCCTGGAGATGACTGAAAGAGAAAACTACCGGCGGCATACATTGGTGGGTGTGAACCGCTTTGTGCAGGAAATGTTCGCGCAATTTCCTGGTGAACTCGGTGCATCCGTTTTCGAACCCAATCGCTCGCCTGCTATGACCCCGTCGCTTATTTTAACCAAAATTGCGACCACCGCGCTGGCTACACGGGAAACCGCGCTGGTTGAGGCAAGTGCGTCTCGCAGCGGAGACAACATCATTGGTACTGTGACTGTTACCAATTTGGGTGGGCACAAGCTTCCCACAGGGGTTGGATTTCGTCGCACATTTTTGGAACTAGCCTTGCTCGACGGAAAAGGAAACCAAGTGTGGTGCTCCGGTTGTACCAATGCCTTGGGGTTGGTTGTTGGTAGCGATGGTCAGCCGTTGCCCAGTGAGTACAGCGAGGCAAATGCCTACCAGCCCGACTATGCAACAATCAGTAATCAATCCGAAGTGCAGATTTACGAAACCCGCCATCGAAACTGCGCTGGACAATTGACCACCAGCTTTATGGCGCTGTGCGATGAGATTAAAGACAATCGAATTTTGCCGCTTGGCTGGACGGCTGATGGTGACGACGCGGGAGTCACCAAACCCATAGGGGTCACTGGAGATTCTATTGCAGGTGAAGATTCTATTCAAATACAGGTCCCAATCGTCGATGCTGCGAACGCCGTCCAGTTACGAGTGCGTCTTATGTACCAAGCGACTCCACCGTACTACCTCCGAGATCGGTTCGCTGTCATCGATTCTGGCCCTACGCCTCATACCGACCGTCTTGCGTATCTCACCAGTCATTTGAAATTACCTAAACAAGGCGATATCGCCGACTGGAAGCTCATGCTGGCGGAGAATTGTACCGACCTAACAGATGAAGCAACGACCACCGGTTGTGGTGGGTAGTTGAACTAGGAAAAGAGGAAGGCCAATGAACATACAACAACAACTAAAAAAACTGCGAGAAGTCAGCGGCGACAAAGCCGGCACAATTGCCATTTTTGGTGGCGGCATATCAGGCTTAGTTGCTGCCTATGAATTGGCGAAGCTAGGTCATCACAGCGTAATTTTCGAAGCCAGTCCGCGAATTGGTGGCCGCATTATGACCGTCCACTATGACGGGCAAAAAGGCGAGCTTGGCGCGATGCGCATTCCGCAAGGCCACGATCACACGCTGTACTACCTTCAATTGTTAGGGTTGCAATTAGGTAAGTTTGTCGACCAAAACGGCAACGCCTACTACGATGTGAGGGACCATGTTGTTCGTATCGCAGATGGAAGCGAACTCGCCGACCTATTTAATTTGTCAGATTACGAGCGTTCGCTAACCGCTAATGGTTTGGGAGGTATCCTGGCTGAAATTGGCAAACAGCTTCTTCAGTCGGTATCGCCCAACGACATCCAACATCTCTACAGTGGGGACTTCGCCGACAGTAGTCCCTACAGTCGCGACCTTGATGCGACATCGTTTCTCGACTTTGTTTCACAGCGCGTACAATCACAGGGTGCCTTAGAACTCATGAGCGCAGTGAACGCGATGCGCGACCTATGGCATTCTAGTTCTACTGGAGTGATCAGGGAGGTAGTCAGCAAACGACACGACGGACTGCATGAAGTTGTTCGCGGCATGCAATCGCTGACTGACGGAATGTATGGATTGCTGCAACAAGACTATGCCAGTCAGGTAGAGATACATCTGAATACAGAAGTGTTGACCATCGATGCGGGTGCCGAATCTGGAGTTAACTTTACCACCCGGACTGAAGCTGGAGTAGAACAGCAAAATTACGAGTATGCCATCTGTACTCTACCTTTCACGGTACTGAGAAGGATGAAGCTCAATGGCGTAAGTTCAGGCAAACAGGCCGCTATCGCCAATTACAACTATGCCGACTCCACCAAAGTGACGCTGAACTTTAAGAAAAGGTTTTGGGAATCTCAAGAACAGCCTATCTTTGGTGGTGCGTCATTGACCGATGGCATAATTCTCCAGTCTTATTATCCGTCTGATCATGCTTGGGACTACTTGCAGACAACGCAGGCAACACAAACAGCAGATGTCAAAACGTTGCCAAGATTTACGCCTCATGATATCGACCTCAGTCCACATCATCAGCCACCCATGCCGGACCCTGGGCCTGGCGTAATGTTGGCGAGTTATTCTTGGGGCAAAGATGCAAGGCGTCTTTCTACGCTACCACCTGAGGATAGAATCGATCGCGTAAAAGAGTTCATTAAACGCTACCACGATCCAGCAGAAGTGGAACGAAATTTTGACGGTGGCGCTACTATGGCGTGGCATGACCACGTGTGGAGCGCAGGCGCGTTTGCTCGACTCGCACCCGCCGATTTACAGATGTACTACCTGGACGCCATCAAACGCGAAGGCAATCTGTTTTTCTGTGGAGAACATCTTTCTCATGAACCAGGGTGGATTCAAGGTTCTTTGTTGTCCACCTTGGGAACGTTGCAAAGCCTACTTACGGATCACAACATTCGTAATCAAACACGGGCAATCGTGGCGTCGGCAACCGAACCGGCTTCAAGCAACTAACCGCCGGTTAATGCAACCCTCATGACCAAGAAAATCTTTGCCGAACTGAAACGACGCCACGTTTTTCGCGTTGCCATTATCTACGCAACTGTGGTTTGGGTAGTGGTGCAACTGGCAGATATCTTGTTCGAAGCATTCGAAATCGACAATTTCGTGATGCAAATATTGATTGCGATCTCAGTTGCCACCTTTCCAGCCGTTATTCTCGCCGCCTGGTTTCTTGATTGGACCAAGAAAGGCGTGGAAGTTACCGATGTTCAAGACACCAAACGCATTCAGGAAATTCAAGATAACCCTTCGATCGCGGTAATGCCGTTTACCGACCTAAGTCCTGACAAAAATTTCGAGTACTTTGGCCACGGCATTGCCGAAGAAATCACTGTGCGGTTGACCAAATTTGAATGGCTGCAGGTAGCAGCTCGAACCACTTCGTTCGGCATGAAGCTGTTGGAACAAGACGTCAACCTCATCGGTTCAAAGCTTGGCGTGTCCACAGTGCTGGACGGCACAGTACAGTCCTCCGGCGAACGCATTCGTGTCAGCGTAGAGTTACTGGACGTCGCGCGTGGCATGACTTTGTGGGCAGAACATTTCGATGGCGAATTGAGCGACGTTTTTCGCATTCAAGATGACATGGCATCGAACGTCGTGGCGACCTTGGGTAGAACACTACATCAAAGCGCTGCAGTATCCGGCGAAGAGCTAACCGATTCTGCCGATGAGCCCTCCAAGGATGCGTATAACTTATACCTCGCCGCGCGCTATCACTACAACAAGGCAACACCAACTGAAAGAGATGCGGCGGCAAAGTTGTATGGCCAAGTTATTAGCGCAGAGCCCGACTTTGCACCAGCCTATGCGGGACTCGCCATATCAAGAGCAGTAACGCTTATCGGCGGAACCGAAATGCAACCACCCACAGCCATAATGCCACCTGCACGCGACGCAGCATTGAAGGCGATCGATCTTGATCCAGCCTCTGCCGAGGGTAAGGGCGCTCTGGCATGGATTACCATGACTTACGACTGGGAGTTCGCGCGAGCCGGTGAACTCTTCGAGGATTCAATTGGCCAAGGCCTAAATGCCAACATTCTAATTGGTTATGGCATGTACCAACTTTTGGCAGGACGATTGGACCTTGGCATGGAAGCTGCTGAACGTGCAGTGGATCACGAGCCGTTGTCGCTGGTTGCGTTGAGCGGTGCGGCCCGTTTCTACCGTTATGCAGGCGAGTATGAAAAGGGCACCGCAGCTTGTAACCAGATTCTGGCACTGGATAAAAATTCTAAAGCGGCGTCCATTAACTTGTTCGAGATCAGCATGGCGCAGCAGGACTATGCCGCAGCAGCTGAAGCCATAGACATGGAAGTCAAGATTGCGGAGGAGGGTGATCTAGGCGTCGCATTTCATCGCGGCAGATTGGCGGGTATGCAAGGTAATCTGGATTTGGTCGAACGAGCATTCGAGCAGATAAGCTCTTTGCGCTACAGCCGCTACGTGCCACCTTTCATGCCTTCTGTATTGTGTTTGTTTCTGCAGGACTATGACGGCCTGTTCGACTACTTAGACCAAGGGGTAACAAACCGCGATGCATTCTTATTGGACATTTCTCGTTTCAAAATGCCCCGCACGGTTCGGAATGATCCGCGCTACGCTGACATTGTTGATCGAATCGGCGTTGAAAAATTCCAGCGAGAGTTAGAGGCCAAGAAACAGTCTAACCCAGGTCAAACAAGTTAGGAGACGAAAATGCTACGACACCAACCGTTGTCCCATCTCAACACAGGGCCTGTTGTTCTCGCCATCCTTCTATTCTGCGCGAGCTGCACCTCAGCTCCGACGGCCTTGGGATTGGATAACCGTGCTCTCGATGAAGGTGTTTCGTTAACACCTCAAGAACAAAATCTTCGGTGTGGCAATCCTGGAGCAGATTTAATCTGCATGAATACTGACGCGGGTCGGGAACTGATCGCTCGAAGCACCTACAAAGAAGACTTCTGGCTGCTGGGTTCTACGTTTACAACCCAGCAAACGCAGACCTTGTGCGCGGTTGCCAGCGCTGTATCTGTCCTGAATACACTACCTGGCGACAAACCCATTGACCCAGTGCTCTACCCGCACCCTTATTACACCCAAACCAACTATTTCAATGAAGCTGTCAGCGATGTGGTCGCTATGGCAAAAGTCA
>JAVJHY012287202.1:0-24580 GCA_035593235.1 Phascolosoma agassizii | reverse complement strand
TCACATGATAGACACCACCCGATACGTGCAGTCTTGGTTTTCTGGCCATGCTCTAAGAATAATTGATTGACACGATTAAGGCAATAACGCAGGCCTGACCCCAAACCATCTATCTCATGAAGCAAGCAACCTGACCCCACAACCTCGATGTGGTCGATGCGTTCGTCGCGCAAACGAGTAGTCAGCGCTCCGCGTCGTGACGCGCGGCTAAAAAGGAGGGAGTGAAGAAAATCAAATCTTTCTCATAAAGCAAGCAACCTGACCCCACTACCTGGTGCGTCTCAGATGAGGATGACGACACCGCTTCCAAAGAAGACTCAGGAGCGAATCAGGGTTCTCGTCGTGAAAGGTGAAGCGCGGAGAGTTAAAAAAAGGAGAACGAGCAAGAGAGGAGTCGTGCGCCCACTTGACCAAGCCTGCTAATGTGTGACCCCTATTCCAAAATTCTAATGAATTATTTTTTCCTTTACGATGTCCTCAAGTTTCTTTAGATCTTCTTCAATGCCAATCTTTTCATCCTCTGTGAGGGTGGAACGCCCCTCATCAAGGCAAAGGGAATAAACTATCTCTAGACCTAACCAATGCTTGTAAAATAGATTCTTCCAATTCTCAACTATATGTTCAAGGTCTTGTGTCAAAATTTCTAGCTCTTGAATAAGAAGCATTAAATTAATCTGCCCTTGCCTAAAATCCGCGATGCTCTCCAACATCAATCGATAGTTTTTTTGATCATGAGAAGAGATTTCCATATTGCCAAGCACTTCCACTTTAATAGACCGTCACAACTCTACCAGCTGAATTAACTATTACGCCGACTGAATTCGTCGGGTCAAAAAACGCTGTGGTACCTCCCCTACTAGCTGATGACGTACCATTTGCAATCGTGTTTTGTACGACAGAAGGAGTTAACCCTCTATTTTGCATCTGGTCAAAGGCATGCCCCGAAAATTCTGTTCCATTAACATTTCCTGGGGCATTTCTTCTAGGCTGGGTTGGGAAATTGTCAAATTGGGGATCATGACCTCCACCATCTCGGTTGCTAAAACGAGTTCGACGACCGACTGGACTTCTAGCACTAACTCGAGAGATTCTCGAAAATCTCGAAAATGGATTGAGAGCACCTTCGAGACCAGCCCGCAGGGCCCGCCCAAAGTCTAAACAACTAGTGTTGCCACCATTCTCCGCTAGTTGTTGTGCCAGATCAATTAGGGCATCCAGCCCTCCTCTAACCAGCAACGCTGGAATAACCTCCCCTGTAGGGTCAGTAAAGTTAACGGGGTTATTAAAGACATACCGATAGAGGTTCTGATCCTGTCCTTGGAACCCAATGGGATCTTCAGACAGAAACCGTCCGGTGGTGGCATCAAAGTACCGAGCGCGGGAGAAGTATAACCCACTCTCCTGGTCATATTCTCGGCCGGTATAGCTAAAGGGTTGAATCACCGCCTCAGCAACGGACAGCCTTCTCCCATAACTATCATAAATATAACTATTGGCAATGCTACCCGCACTATCCGTCAGGTGCGTGATCGAGCCCTGATGATTGCTGTGGTAGTAGAAGAACCCAACGCCAGCTTTCTGCAGGACCAACGGTTGATCCACTTGATCGCCATGGCTGTACCGCGCCACAAAGGTATTGGTGGCGCCACCATATTCTAAGAGAATATCTTCCCCATCGTACACATAGCGCGTGACCGACCCCGCCACAATTTTCTCAATGCGTCGGCCCAATCCATCATACTTGTAGGTCACCGTCGTCGCGTCAGGCCGATCGATCTGAATCAATTGATCCTGCGCATCCCAATGATAGGTGGTCACGTCGGTGGGCGTGGCTTGATCTGTTTTGGTTTCGAGGTTGCCATTGTTGTCATAGGTGTAGAGGAATTGCTGGTCCTCCAAGAGCCGATTCAGATCATCATGATTATGTGCGGAGGACAAGAACGACGTGGTCCGATTGCCCACCAGATCATAGTCGTAGGTCTCGGCATTGGCGACGGCTCCACCAGTCTTCAGCCGTTGCAGCGCATCATAGGTATGAGACCGATTCTCGGTCGGGGTGACTTGATCCAGGATGTCTAAGATATTGCCCACCGGATTATAGGTATACCCGAACGAGGCAAAGGAGGGATTGCCCCCGAGCGTATGACTCAAGGCATCCAGCCGCCCCTTGGTGTCATAGCCATATTGGGTGACGACCGTATTGGGATAGGCAATACTAGCTAAGCGGCCACTCGGGTCATACCCCAGGCTGACTTGCGTCGACACGCCAGCCGGTGGCGTCAACGACTGGAGGCGCCCCGCCAGATCATACAGATAGTTGGTCACACTCGTGCCCGTGTCTTCATCCAATTCTGTGCGATTGCCGACCGCATCGTAGGCACTCGTGAGCAACACGTTGGGTTGTAGGCCACTGGTTTGACTCGTCTCGGCCGTCACCACGCGATTCAAGCCATCGTAGGTGAAGGTCACCTGACTGTCCGCATCCGTGACGTCCGTCGGATTGCCCACGTTGTCATAGCCAATGGCGATAGCATTGTCCGGCGTGGTGATCGACGTCAGGCGCGAATGGTTGTCATAGACGCGCCGGATGAGCTGCCCGTTGGGGTCGGTGGTATCTTTCAGATTATCCCGCCGGTCATAGGTAAAGGTGGTGGTGAAGGTGCCGCCATGACTGATCCGGTCGGTTTGCCGGTTGCGCTTGTCGTACAGGAACGTGGTGGTCTTATTGCGGGCATCGGTAAAGATCTCCACATTGCCTTCCACGTCATAGTCAAACGCCTGCACGCCATTGAGCGCGTCAGTGATGGTCTTCAACTGATTCGCCGCATCATAGGCAAAGATCGTGCGATCTTGGGCGGCATTGACGGTCTGTTCCAGATTGCCGTTGAGATCATAGGCAAAGGTCGTGAGGCCACGGAGGGGGTCGTCGATACTGGCCACGCGATTCATGGGATCATAGGTGCGCCCTTCAATCTCACCCGTGGGCAACTCAGTTTCTTCTAAATTCCCCTGCGCGTCATAGCGGAACTGTGTGGGCGGATGGGGGGTGCCATCCGTCGCGGTCTCCAGGCAATTCATCACATCATAGGTGAATGCGCGCGTCCGTTGCTCGGCGGTCCCCTCGCCTTCAATGAGGCTGGTGACATTGCCTGCGGCATCGCGCACGAACCGGGTCACATGGGTTTCGGGATCCGTGATCGTCTCGAGGTTGCCCTTGGCGTCATAGGTGAACACGGCGAGTGCCAAATTTTCGTCCCGGTCCGTCTCCATCAAGCCATCCGACCGGAACGTCCGCACACGGTCATCCAGCAATGGATTGATGACGCGTTCGGGGTTGCCCTTGGCATCCAATTGGATCGTGGTCACCTTGTTGTCCCCGTCCGTGATCTTGGTCACCTGGCTGAAGAGCGGATCGTAGTCAAATTTCATGGTGGTAAGAAGGCTCAAGTTTTATCAAAACTGCTAGCCAATAAGGACTGCCTCTCCACTCAGCTCTACACCCTCAATTTTTTCCGGCCTACCGGTAGACCTTGCCGAGTGAAATCTAGGTTTCCAAAGAATCTAGAAAAATCCTCCTGTTTTCAAGGGTTTTTGAAATGTTTCGTGACATGATTGAATGGCACAATTCTTGGTTATTCTTTACCTTGCTTGCCATCCGTTTTATCTATTAACCAGGGGTAGTTCATGAATGACGCTGATTACCTAGATCCCGAAGACCAGGAAAAAGCCGTAGAAATTCGTATAGAAGACGTCATCTATCGATCCGATGAAAGTCCAGCTGTCGTACTAGCCATTAAACGAACGTGCTCTCTCAGTGGAGAATGCAAAACCGGCCATGTCACCTTAGGACAAGAAAACACCCTCCGCCTCTACCTGGAAACCTAGACCATCTTTTTCTTCATTAGTGACGTAAAGGATTTCATCGCCTTTCCCTCAAGACGATCTCTCTTTTTTTGTCTTTTTGCCAGCATTTTCATTCACTATTGCCATCTAGATTATTGCTTCCGACAATGTTAATAGAACAGCGAAAGACACAATCGGTTTCTTTTTCCATCACCTCTATGAAAGGAGTGAACATGTTACGTCCTTTGTTCTCGAAGAAAAATGTCGGGAAAACCTTACTGGCAGGGTGCTGTGTCCTTGCCTTACAGACAACAGCATGGGCGGGTTGTGCCGATCTACCCAATCATGCGGCATTAACCGCTGCACTTCAAGGTAGTGTGAATGCCAGCGGCGGGCCAAGCAATGGAGGCTTAGATAATCATATGTGGGCCACGATTACTGATGCAGACGGAATCGTTTGCGCCGTGGCCAAATCTGGGCCTGACCGGGTTGACCAATGGGGATTGAGTCGCGTGATTTCCGCGCAAAAAGCGAACACAGCAAGAGGCCTTAGCCGTGAAACCGGTTCTGGTGGGACAGAAATCGCTCTATCAACAGCCAACTTATGGGCAGCTGTTCAACCTGGAGGAAGCTTATTTGGTCTGCAACAAAGCAATCCTGTCAACACGAAGGCCGCATATAAAGGAAGATCTAAGAAATATGGCACGCCTCAAGATTCGATGGTCAAAGAGAAAATTGGGGGTGTCAATGTCTTTGGAGGTGGGTTAGCGTTGTACAAAGGTGGAAAAATGATTGGCGGTCTTGGTGCAAGTGGTGACACCTCATGTGCCGATCACAATGTCGCCTGGCGTGTTCGGCAAGCCCTAGGCCTCGATGGTGTCCCTGGAGGAGTTGGGCCAAATGGCAAAGATGGTATTATCTATGATGCAGCAAATGCTTTTGGGCATCCAGAATGCGGGTTTGGGGAGCAAGCTATTGCGGTGGCCATTGGGGCAGGTGGATAAAATGCCTTGCTAAGATTCATGTGTTCATGACTGACGGTGGGGGCGTTTCTTTTGAAACGCCCCCATTTTTTATCCGCGCTCTTCTGATTTTCTCAGCATTGTTGAAGTTCAATCATGCCCTTCTGTACGAACCCACACCAATCATATAATTTCCATCTCATCATTTATTTCAGCTGGCCATTGATGGATTCTTGAGCAAGAATATTGCGAGCTGAAAGCACTTTTATCACAGCTCCGTGCTGACTAGTCTTAAAATGTTGTTGTAAGCGTTCTAAGCCTATTCTTCGATCACCCGCTTTTAGGATATTGGTTATCTCAAAAAAATCACGCGGAAATTCCATTTCGAGTAGGGTATTTCTAGGGGTATCGAGGTAGTCTCGAAGAAGAACATTCAGGTCTCGAACTCCATAAGAAAATGCATTCCCGCCATCTGGATAGATTGTCTCCGCCTCCACACATTGTCGAGGAAATGCCCAAATCATTTCCTTGCCCAATCGAAGGGTCATCACGCCCAAGGCTTCAGCAAAAGATCCCTCATTCCACAGAGAGGTTCGAATATCCGTGCAATGAATCTGCAAGGGCAACCCTTGGACAAAAAGCTTTTCAATGGGTTTTTTGAGCTTAGACCATCGCTTAGCCATGTTCTTCCATAACCTAACTCCGAGGAGCCGATAGTGTTTCAACGAGAGACCTTTGGCTTTACCCTAACATTTACATTTGTTCTCTAGAGGGAGATTAACAACAATTATGGCTTGGGAAATAAGCCAGGCCAACCTTTTTTAGGATTGGTCTCGTGATAAAAGGTTGAATTCTCTCGAAGAACACATTTTCGTGACAAGTTGGTGAAATCCCCATGATCTCGAGGATGCTCCACGGCTTCCACAACGCGGGGTTCTTCAACAAAAAGCAGTAAGGCAATCGAGTCATTGGTCTCAATAGAAGACTGGCCTTCTCCATTCCAATCAAATCCTAAAGTTGCCTGAATAGCTTTTCTGTCAGAATACGGACCAAAAATACAAACCCTATCCCACGGACGAGGCAAAACCTCTGACAAATTGACAAAAGTCCGACCAGAGGCTCTGAATTGCTTGGTAATTTCTTCTGAGATGGTAGGAGCCGTAGAAGAATCACATGCAGATAGAGTCATGACAACCCAAACAATTAACCAAATTTTCATGTTTTACCACCCGAAATTAATTTTCATAGAATGACCGTCACCCCTCTTTACTGCCATCCTCACGGATAGCAGCAGACCAAACACGGTCAATTTCTTGAAGAAAGCACGGTGTAAATTTTCCCATAAAATCCTGAGTCATTTATTCATTTTTCATTTGTCCTCAGAACCCACATTAGGATAGCATACCGCCTGTTTCAACTTGAATATTTCTACAAAAAAACGAGGATGGAATGTCAATAAATAAACAAAATTCATCTAAGAATCTTTCAATGGCTGATTTAGCCGACCCACATGATTTATACCAAAAGAGTGTGCAGAGTCCTGACAGCGACATGGAATTTTTGGCCAACTATTTCAAGGAGTACACGGGTAAGACCCTTCGACGGTTTCGAGAAGATTTTTGCGGAACCGCATACCTTTCCTCATATTTTGTTAGCCAACATGAGAAAAATCATGCGCTCGGAATAGACCTCGATTGGCCAACCCTCAATTGGGGGATGAAGCATAATGTTTCCTCCCTAAACCCGGATCAACAACAGCGTCTGTCATTGGTCAATGCTAATGTTTTAGATATACATGAACCACGCATGCAAATGATTGCGGCCTTAAATTTTTCGTATATGGTGTTTCACGACCGCCCCACCCTGCTGCAATATTTGACCAACGCAAAAGAGTCGCTTCAGTCAGGTGGATTATTAGTGATGGATATTTGGGGGGGGAGTGAAAGTCAGGTACTTCAAGAAGAACCCCGGGAAATTGAGAATTCTGAAGACTCCGCGATAGATGATTTTATTTTCACTTGGGATCAAGATACCTTTGACCCCTTCACCCATCGCTATACAACCCGAATTCATTTTTCCTTCTCGGATAGCAGTGAAATTCATAATGCCTTTGTCTATGATTGGCGATTGTGGACGATCCCCGAAGTCACAGAATTGATGGCCGAGGCAGGCTTCCAAGACATTCATGTATTATGGGAAGGTACAGACCCTGAAACACAAGAAGGAACGCAGACCTATCATCGCACAGAAAAGGGTGATGCCGACTTAGCCTGGATTGCCTATCTGATAGGAAAAATTCCTTCGAGGTAATGCATCTGCTCAGGACAACCATGTATTCTTCCAAATATCTGCCTTCGTACTTTCGATGAAGCTGAGCGCCGCTCCTCGTTCGATTGGAAGCATCTGAAAAGCATACAAGGTGGCATTCAGGTGTCAAAGGAAGGCCTCCCAATCGCTGAGACTCCCCTTCATTCCCTTGTAAGAAACCTTCATATTGCATCCAGGAAACAACTGCAGTCCTCCTGAGCTGGCACAAAGACAATCAAACCACAATTGTTTCTCTCATTGGAGGCCATCATTTTCACAATTTCTCAAAAATCGTCCTAACTGTGAATCCTGTTGCAAACGAGGAGGAGGTCGTAGCCCACAACGGCAATGGCATCATAGCCACCAAGCCGTTGGCAATGGTGAGCCTGCCTATCATGCTCCTCCATACCATGAATAAAGTCATGAATTGGCCAGCAAAACAGAAGCGGCGATGAATAGACACTGCTTGGATTGCTTGAGATTATCAAGGTAGGATATGTCTGTTCTGGCCTTCTACCTCTCGTTAGAACTCATGAGATAATATGGCACTTAATCTTGCAGACCTCAAAGAAGTTTTAGCAGAGATTCAACCCATTTTAATCGGTGGATGGATTCAAAAAATTCATCAACCACAAGACCTGGCCTTAACCCTGAACATTCGATCTCCCGGAGCCAGCGTCATGGTCTATATTTGTGCCAACCCTCGTTTGGCCAGGCTTCATGTTGTTTCGAAGAAATATTTCAACCCACCCACTCCCCCACCTTTTTGCCAATTCTTACGTTCACATCTCGAAGGAGGACGTATTGAAGCAGTCATCCAAGAACCCGAAGATCGTCTTGTCTCGATGACAATAAGAAAAGATGAAAAGGTCTATCGGTTAATGATTGCCCTCTTGGGAAATAGAGCGAATATCTTATTGCTCAATGAGAAACACCAGCTCTTACGGTCCTTGAAAGAATCACGATTCCAAATCGGAGAACGGTTTATTCCTCCGAAAACACGATCGTCCCAATCCTCTCAAAGTACTTCTCCATGGAGAGAAAGAGAGAGTGAAAAGTCCGTCCAGGAAAACGAAAATTTTTCGGCTCAATTCCCTGTATCAGCTGCGATGGAAGTCTACTATGACAAAAAAGAGCAATCAGATAATCAAGAGATCCTGCGCGAGCAACAGCTTGCCCACACAAAAAAAGCCTTAAAGGTCGCAAAAGGGAAACTTCGTGCATTACAAGAAGATTTGCAAAAATCCGAACGCTATCGTGAATACGCGCGCTATGGGGAACTTATGAAAAGCGCCCTGCACGACCTGCGCAAAGGTCAGGAGACCGCCACCTTGACTGATTACTTTGATCCCACCTTACCCACATTGACGCTACCCCTGGATCCTGCGAAAGACCCTGTTCGGAATATGGAAGACTATTTCCGCAAGCATCACAAATACCTTGGTGCTCAAGAACATCTCCTACCAAGAATTGAGGCGCAAACACACAAAGTCACAACATTAGAGGAAGAATTGAACCAAGTGGAACAAGGGCACATTGATCCGGGTCTTTCACCCAAGATTCAGAAAAAACTCCAGTCATCTCCTACACCACGTCTCACAAAGGGGAAACCAGTTCCCGCGCAAGGCTATCGCACCTATACATCTGTGGATGGGCTATCTATCTTGGTGGGCAAAACAGCGAAGGACAATGATCATCTCACGTTTAAAGTCGGCAAGCCTGATGACCTCTGGCTCCATGCGCGAGGCACTCCAGGCTCTCATGTCATTGTCAGGTTAGAAAAAGGGCAAGCCGTGCCACACGAAACTCTCAAAGATGCGGCCACGTTAACTCTCTGGTTTAGTGATTTAAGAAAAAGTGGAAAAGGCGAAGTAATACATACGTTGCGAAAATTCGTCAAAAAGGCTAAAGGTCAGAAACCCGGAGCCGTTCAAGTCACTCGAGATAAATCCATGTGGATTGAATGTAAAGATGAGCGCCTCGAACGTTTAAAAGGAAGCACGTAACAAGAGTCTTTAGTCTTTCAAAAAACACTATTCACTCACGCCCGTATCTTCGGAAATCTCGGCAATCTATATGATGACGAAAAGGCTCTTCTGAGCCATTCCCACAAACAATCTTTGTAAAGTAAGAATCGCCAACATCAATTTCATATAAGTCCAAACCGATAAGAATCATGAAGTTTGTAAAGAACAGGGCTTCGGCTTACGAAGAGCAGAGGTGATCTGCCATATTGCCATTAGAAAGCAATCAGTTACACTGAATTTCCCGCGACACATGAGACTCCTGAATCACAACATTTCATTCGTCCTCATTTCTTATCCTTCACTCTCCCATGCTCAAACATTCTCGTTTAGCTTGATCTGTTGGGCATTTCTGATTATATTCCCCTCTCTAGTCTGGAGTGCCCCCTCTTCCTCCTCCGTCATCACAGTTACAACAGAACAGGATATTTTTGACGGGGATATACATTCTCCTGCAACACTCAAACAATTTCCTGGGCGGGATGAAGCCATTTCTTTACGAGAAGCGATTGAAGCGGCCAATCAAAGCCTCAAACCCGTCACAATTTTGTTTGAGTCTCCAAACAAGACCATGACATTGACCATACAATCTCCCCTGCCACCTCTTCAAACGTCTCTTACGATTGATGGCACATCACCTCATTCACCACATATAGCATTACAAGGCCGAGACAAAACCGCCCAACCACCGATTGATGGAATAACCATTACAGGCAACGATTCAATCATTCGTGGCCTCACCATTACGAATTTTTCAGGAAATGGGATTGTGATTCGAGGCAATAACAATCGTCTTGAAAGTAATTACATCGGGACAGATCCATTAGGGACACCAGATAAGGGAAACGACATTAATGGGGTGGTTATTTTTGGGAACTCGAATCAGATCGGTGGGACCTCTATCCAGGCCCGCAATGTCATATCTGGAAATGTGGGGCATGGCATCGCCATTCAAAAAGGATCAAAGAATCACATCAAGGGCAATCTCATCGGGATCCATCCAAGAAAGGATTTGGCTCTTCCCAATGCCCAAGACGGGATTCTCATCGCCGGCCCCCACAATATCATCGGTGGCAGAACTCCCTCAAAAGCCAATATTGTTTCGGGTAACGGAAAAAACGGGATTCACCTTATGGCTTCCGCACACCATACTCGCATTCAGGGAAATATGGTGGGTCTTCATTCATCACTCCAACACCTCTTGCCAAACAAGGAAGATGGGATTTTCATTAAATCCCCAGATAATCTTATCGGAGGAACTCAACCTGGATTAGGCAATATCATTGGCGGAAATGGACAAAGCGGCATAGAAATTCATCCGGGCAATAATAATCTCATTCAAGGAAATTTTATTGGCACAGATAAAGACGGAAAGGCCAACTGGGGGAATGAGTTGGAAGGGATCGCCATCTTTGCTGACAAGACTCAAGTGGGAGGGAAAGAGCTTCACTCCCTTAATCAGATCGCCTTTAATAAACGAGGTGGAGTCGCCATCCCCTTTGGCCAAGGGAATACCATTCGAGGGAACGCCATTCATCAGAATGAAGGCTTAGCGATCAACTTGCTGCAAGATCACCTCACGCCAAACGACGTCTTGGATAAAGATCAGGGACCAAATGGATTACAAAATTTTCCAGTCTTAACCATCGCTACCGCACGTTCGACCAAGGACTTATTGATTGTTGGGGAATTTCAGAGCCAACCAACACAGACCTATCAGCTAGACTTCTATGCCAGCAAACCAGATGGCCCACTTCGCTACCAAGAAGCCTTTACGTACTTAGGATCTGATACCGTCACAACCGACGCAAAAGGAGAAACCCATTTTTCGTTTCACCTGCCAATAAGCACTCCACCAGGCCGATACATCACGGCAACCGCGACCAATAAGGAGGGCAATACGTCTGAGCTGGCTCATAGCATTCTTGTGGATCGACCCAATCCACAGATTACATGGCAAGAAGCCAACCCTTCAGCTGAGACTTCGGCCTTGTTTCAGACCTCTTATTCTGAGGGTATGGCTCCAGTAAAGATACTGCCAACAACGACACGAATCATAGATGTAGATAGCCCGCAATTGACACAGCTCACCGTAACCATTCGCAATCCACTTGATGAAGAAATGGAAGTTCTCTCAGCCAACCTCTTATCTCAAGCACTTTCCCAATCTTTCATTCATGGGAAATTGACTATTACAGGCAAGGCTCCATTGGCAAGATATGAAGAAGCCCTACATTCGCTCACATATCAAAATCTTTCCGCTGCCCCGACAGTAGCTCCCCGTCTTCTCACTCTTGTAGTCTCTGATGGAGACTATATCAGTGAACCCTTTACCACAAGAATCACAATTGGCGAGGTGAATACACCTCCGATGCTAACCTGGCAGACTGCATCTTCAGCGACTCAATCTACAAAATATACAACAGCCTTCACAGAAGGTGATACACCAATTCATCTCGTACCCAATACCATTGCGCTTGCTGACATTGATAGCCCTCAGCTCACGCGGCTCACGGTCACTGTTGCAAACCTCCCAGATGGGAATCAAGAAATAGTCCGCGCTCATCTAATGACTCCTACTCTCAAGCAGACCTTCACGGATGGAGTCCTCATTATTTCCGGCTCAGCCTCTGTTGAAACCTATCAGGCCGCCTTACGATCCTTGACATATGAAAATCGGTCACCGACACCGACAACAAGTCCTCGATTGTTTACGGTGCATGCTTCTGATGGCATGCTCACAAGCCAATCGTTTTCCACCAGAGTCACGATTGAGGAGATCAATACCCCTCCGACGTTACTGTGGCGACATGTATCATCACTCAACACTCGGACACCATATACCACTTCTTATCAAGAAGGAGGTAATCCAATTCCTCTTTTGCCAGAAACAGCGATATTAACTGACAAAGATAATGCCGAGCTCAACAAACTAACTGTGACTTTGAATAATCCTCTCGATGGCAATCAAGAAATCTTAAATGCGAATCTGATAAATCCATCGCTCTCACAAAGCTTCAGAAACGGTGTGCTCACAATATCCGGTACAGCCTCTGTGGAGACCTATCAAACTCTCCTGCGCACAGTGACCTATCAAAATCGCTCAGTAGCCCCTACGCCCAAACCTCGGATTTTTACCATTCTGACTTCAGATGGGATGAACACAAGTTTGCCGCACACGACACAGGTCAATGTGGCTTCGCAGAATACACCACCATCCCTTTTCGTCAGTGACTCAAATCCTGAGACTCCTCTGACTTTTACGGAAGGAGATTCGTCACTCGGACTCATCTCCCCAGAAAGTCACATTGAAGATCGAGACAGCTCCACATTGATCGAGTTGAAGGCCACGCTGAATCATCCCTTAGATAGTGATCAAGAAATTCTGAGTGCCCAATTGGCAAGTCCAGCCTTAACCCAACGATATGACCAAGGTACGCTCACAATTACTGGGAAAGCCTCAACAGGAGATTATGAGTCTGTCCTCCAATCATTGACGTATCTCAATAATCAGCATCAACCGCAGGAAGGCAATCGAGAGATCTTGATTCGTATTCAAGATAGCCAAGGTAGCGTGAGCCAACCTCACATGATCCAGATTGCGGTAAAAGCCAAGCCCATCATTTCACCATCTTTTGCTCAACCCTTCATTGCGTCGCTTGATTCCGCCGCTGAAAAGGTTGAAGCCGTGGCTCAACAAGAACAGAACGCCAAGCAATTAGTCGTGAAGACCGTGACGGGGTCAGGGCTGATGGTCACGGCCGGGATTTTTATTTGGGTATTGCGAGGGACATCCCTTCTCGCCAGTATGTGGGCAACTATTCCCGCATGGAACAGTATTGACCCGTTGCCGATTTTAGGAATGAGTCAAGAAGAACGCTGGAATGAGCTCATTGACACACAACAAGTTGAAGACCAGGAGCAGCAAGAGTTTCCTCAATTTCAAAACATATTTCCTGAACAACAGATATCGCCTCCATTGACTAAAAAGGACCCCCCGCTTTCATGAAACGCTGGCAAACCCTCGCCCTCATCAGTCTCGGGTTAACAACCTTAACTATCAGTTTTGTGTTAATTGGCACGTGGGTTTGGAATATGTTTCCACAAGAATCTCAACACACGTTTACGTATCGAAAAATGCTTGTGGAAAACATGGCCGCCCAATATTCGAAACTAGCGGAAAAAGACGATATTGAAACCATCCAGTCGACGATCGACTTTCTTCTCACACGAAATTCGGATATGCAATCGATTGCGTTGCTCGATCAGACGCATACTCCCTTGGCTACAGCAGGCTCACACCAGCAACATTGGGAAAAATTATCAGACAGTCATTCGACGTTAACTCATATGGAAGTAGAAATTTATAATGGCTCAGAGCCTTGGGGAAGCCTCCAAGTGGCATTTCAACCGACAGCTGAACAGCAAGGATGGTGGGCAATCTTGAGCCAGGACCCTCTCTATCGATTTTTGGCCTATATTGCCGTTGTGGGGTTACCTGGATTTTACTTTTTTATGGGGCGAGTCCTCCGACAATTAGACCCGTCAAGTATTGTTCCCAAGCGAGTAAAAACCGTCCTGGACACGCTTGTTGAAGGTGTAGTTCTCCTTGACCCAAAAGGAACGATCGTCCTCGCCAATGCGGAATTTATGTCAATCACGAAAACGACACTTCAGAATCTTTTAGGAAAATCGTTGGGTGACTTTCCGTGGAAAGACCCAATCAACCATCAACAAGTGCCCGCTTCTTTGCCATGGCAAGACGTTGAACGCACACGTGAAAGCAATACCGGCACTTCACTGACATATGTGTTATCAGAAAAAGAAGTCAAAGAATTCATTGTGAATAGCACCCCGATTCTTGATGACCACAATCAATTACGCGGCATTCTCGTGTCGTTCGGTGATGTGACCGAATTAGCTCGTGCGAATCAGCATCTTTTTGCAACCCTAGAAGAATTACATGTCTCTCAGGCCAATATTGAACATCAAAATGAGAAACTCCAGTGGTTGGCCACCCGTGATCCCTTAACGGGCGCCATGAACCGGCATGCCTTTTTTGAAACCCTCGAAGCGACCCTCAAGAAGGCCCAGGAAGAACAACACTTCGTGGGCTGCCTCATGCTAGACATGGACAACTTTAAACTAATCAACGATCATCACGGGCACACAGCAGGAGACCGTGTCCTGAAAATGCTGGCAGAATCCGTGGCCAGCTTGATTCGCCCGGAAGACTTATTCGGACGATATGGCGGAGAAGAATTTTGTGTGGTTCTTCCGGGGATGAGCGAATCTGAAACTGTTCAAATGGGAGAACGCATCTGTCAATACATTGAAGA
Organism: Phascolosoma agassizii; assembly: GCA_035593235.1. Classification (NCBI taxonomy): domain Eukaryota; kingdom Metazoa; phylum Annelida; class Sipuncula; order Phascolosomatiformes; family Phascolosomatidae; genus Phascolosoma; species Phascolosoma agassizii. The sequence continues at coordinate 10,105 of JAVJHY012287202.1, read as the reverse complement.
ACATGGCCCACAGAGCCTCCGCGCGACGTCAGAACTCATTATTACCACTAGTATTGGCGCCACCTCGCTTATTCCTGATAACCCAGACTCGATCATGCTTATTGAACAGGCCGACGAGGCACTATACGCCGCAAAACGTAACGGCAAGAATCAAGTGTTCTGCTATTCCAATCTCTCGACAGACCCATACTCAGATACCAAGAAACTCGTGAAAACATAATCGAGTAGCTTCACGCAAACCAGCAAAAAATCTCACGAAAATCAGAAACCATTCTAAGATCAATAACGTAACGAACCATCTGTGAGAACGTCACTTCCTTCTTTTTAAGCCACATCGCGAGCAAAATACCCACAGAGTCTTCTGGCCGTTTATCAGAAAAATCATACTCGCCTCACAGATTGCTATATTGCCAAAAATTGGCGCGCCATACCGAATGGCTTTGAGGAACAGCTGTGGATTGACTATCTGTAGAAACCACTTCACCAAGACTCTTCTTTATAACGCATCGAATCTCTTCTCATTGGACTCGCTTGGCCTGGCTTCTCCTCTTGACACCTTTCTAAGCCATATGTAACCATTGGTTACATGACGCCTAATGCCTTTCGCCAGATACGCCAGCGCCTAGGATTGACGCAATCTCAACTGGCCGAACGCCTCCGCACAACCCGCATGACGATTACCCGTTATGAATGCGGGATGCGCCGCATTCCTGGCGTAGTTGAAGCCATTCTTTCCCAACTGGACTCCCCTTCTCAGATTCCGATGGTGGGTGTCGTAGCGGCCGGGACTCCTATTGAACCTATTCTCCAAGCTGAACTGGTTGAGGTGCCACCATCGATGTTGCGAACCGGTGATAATTTTGCGTTGCGAGTGAAAGGTGAGTCGATGCGGGATGAGGGGATTCTGCCTGGTGATCTCGTGATCGTCCATAAACAACGGACTGCCCGAAACGGCCAAACGATCGTGGCCTTAGTGAACCACGACGCCACGATTAAAAAATATTACCGGAAAGAGAAACAAGTCGAATTACATCCTGCGAATGCAACGATGGTTCCCATTGTGGTCACGCCATCAGATGAGTTTGTGATTGAAGGGATCGTGATTGGTGTGATTCGCCATTGCGGATGAAGAGGATATGGAGCGGCAGATTGTGTGTTTTGGGATTCCGAGGCTTGCCGTAGCACTTGCACGGCTTGACGATCCAACCTTACGCACACGCCCTGTTGCAATCGCCTTTTCCCATACTTCTCGCGCCATCATCCATGAAGCCTCCCCTGAAGCGGAAGACGCGGGAGTCGTTCCTGGCTTACAGGCTGATCAGGCTCGACGACGCTGTCCTTCGATAAGACTTGTCGTGCCCAACCCTCCTCGTGTCGCCCAAGCGCATCATGCCCTCGTGCCGTTCATGACACCAGTCGCACCCATTTGGGAGTCGTTTGGGCCAGGACACTTTTACTTGGATTTGACTGGCACCACCCGCCTCCTTGGCGCAACCTCTGACACCACAATGCGCTTAGAGCGTGATGTTGCATCTGGCCTTGGACTGCAAGCTGTTGCCGGGATCGGAACCAATAAGCTTGTGGCGCACATGGCCAGTTCTCTCCTTACACCGCCTCAATTGTGTGATGTCCGCGCAGGTTCCGAACAGGACTTTTTATCACCCTTATCCGTTTCGACACTTCCTGGACTTCAGGGCCCTGGAGAGATCGCCCTCCACACACGCTTAGACGATTTGAATCTACAGACCATTGGTGATGTGAGCAACGTAAGCTTAGACGCCTTGGAAACTGTCTGTGGCCGATGGGGCCATCGACTGTATCAATGGGCACGCGGAATTGATTGCTTGCCAGTCGTGACTTCTGAAGCCTCCTTGTCGTTGACCCATTCCTATCTCTTTGAGCCAGATACGATTGAACACGATCGACTCATTGGAGGCTTATCCTATCTTCTGGATTCCCTCTGTCATGATCTCCGTCGTCAGCGTCGCCTGTGTCATCGACTTAGACTCACCCTGATCTATAGTGATCAGCTTACCGTTCATCGTTCATCTGTCTTATCCACACCTACACATTGGGAGGTTGATATGTTTCCAACAGCTCAAAATTTATTCCTTCGCTGTCTCCAGCGTCGGGTTCGGATACGCTCACTCCTCATTCGGAGTAACAGCTTTTCTCCTCCACCTGAACAACTGTCACTCTTTCCTCCGCATGACTCGGATGAACCACAGATCCAACCACGTTCCCATCGATTGGCATTAGCTCTAGATCATCTACATACCCGCTTTGGCATGAAAATCATTCAATGGGGGCGTTCGCATATGGCTACTCATTCAGATTAAATAATCAATGATTAATGGGTATTTCGAATTTTCATAAAACAAAAACACAACAAACACTTTAATTGTTACAGTTACTCACAGGCACGAAAATTAAAGCTAAATGTTTATCCACAAGTTATCAAATTAGTCATAAAATTAAGCGATACTTTAACTATAAATTGAGCGCGAAGCTCATATTTGAGGGCTTCCTTCATGTCAGAATTTGTCCACTTGCATGTTCATTCTGACTACTCCCCGATGCAAGGCGTCTCCCCGCTCGAAGCCCTATGCCAAGCTGCCCGTTCGCAAGGATCCCACGCTCTCGCCCTCACCGACACCAACGGACTCTATGGTGCCATCCGCTTTATCGAGGTGGCACAGGCCTATGGGTTACGCCCAATTCTTGGAGCAGAACTGACCCACAAACAGCATCGCGCCGTCCTTCTCGTGAAGGACCTCTATGGCTATGAGAACCTCTGCCACCTGCTCTCAGAACGTCACTGTGACGCAGACTTTGACTTCATTGCTTCGGTTCAAGCATATCGCCGCGGGCTGATTATTCTGTCAGATGATCTTCCAGCTCTTACAATCTGGAAACGCCACTCCCCTGCTGATCTCTATGTTGAACTGACTCCAGGAACGCTGATGCACCAAGCCTTGGCCTTTAGCCGACGGACAAATCTTCCACCTGTCGCAACAAATCGTGTGCATTTCTTGAGTCCTAAGGAGTTTCCGTTGCATCAAACACTCCGAGCCATTGCTCTCAACACCACGCTTTCGCAATTACCTCAAGACTCCTGTTGCACTCCCCAGCATTGGCTGATGCCACTGAACTCACTGCAGGCCCATTTCCCTCACGTGCCCCATGCAATTGGCAATACGCTGAAAGTTGCACAAGCCTGTTACACGGAATGGTCCTTTCGAAAGACGATCTTCCCCACCTTTCGCCAATTACACGATTCTCATGCTGTCACATTACTTCGTGAAAAAACCTATGCCGGCGCACAATGGCGCTATGAGGTCCCTTCACCTACTGTGATCGATCGCATCGAGCATGAATTAGAGGTCATTCGAGAGAAAGGCTATGCGCATTATTTTCTTGTTGTTGATGAGATTGTCCGCCAAGCTCCTCGCACCTGTGGGCGTGGCTCAGCTGCGGCTTCGATCGTATCGTATTGCTTAGGCATCACCCATGTGGATCCTATCCGTCATAATTTATTTTTCGAACGCTTTCTTAATCCTGGACGTCATGACCCACCAGATATTGATATTGATTTCCCTTGGGATGAACGCGATCGTATCCTAGATTTTGTCTTTGTACGTTATGGCAGTCGACAAGCCGGCATGGTGGCGAATCACAATACTCTGGCCTTACGAGCCGCAATCCGCGAAGTCGCGAAAGTCTATGGCATGCCTCCAGCAGAAATACGCAAGGTCCGTCAGCTGTTGGCACGACAACCTTCGTCTCTTGCCACGTTACGAAAACCATGGCCTGCCATACTTTCTCGTGCGAATCAGCTTCAAGGGCGGCTCCGACATCTTTCGGTCCATTGCGGCGGCATGGTGATTGTGCCAGACAATCTTCGCCGGTATGTGCCCATTGAAGTCGCAACTAAGGGTGTTCCAGTTATCCAATGGGAAAAAGATCAAACCGAAGAGGCAGGACTTGTCAAAATCGATCTTTTAGGCAATCGCTCTTTAGCAGTCATCCGTGACGCATTAGCAGCCATTGCCGAGCATACGGGTAAGCATATTGACTATGCCACATGGGATCCGCTGCCTGACCTTGAGACTCAAGCTTGCATTCAGCAAGGCAACACCATCGGCTGCTTTTATATTGAATCACCAGCGACTCGCTTACTTCTCAAAAAGCTCTGGACAAGTATGCCTTCACAGCAGCGGGCACAGGCTGATGTCTTTGAGTATCTGGTGATTGTCTCTTCGCTGGTTCGTCCCGCGGCCAATCGGTTTGTGCAGGAATTTGTTCGACGTGCTCACGGCCAGACCTATCGCCCACTTCATCCCTTAGTGGAAGACGTCCTCACTGAGACGCACGGCATTATGGTGTATCAAGAAGACGTCACAAAAGTCGCAATGAGACTAGCAGGGTTTTCTGCAGAAGAAGGTGATCAATTGCGGAAAATCTTAAGTAAAAAACATAAAGACCGGCAGCTGCAAGATTATCAGCAGCAATTTTTTGATGGAGCCCGTGCTCGAGATGTCGAGCCTCATACCATTCAATCCGTCTGGGATATGATTATGAGTTTTGCGGGCTATAGTTTTTGTAAACCCCATTCGGCCAGTTATGCGCAAGTATCCTTTAAGTCAGCCTATCTTCGTACGCATTATCCAGCAGAATTTATGGCTGCCGTCATCAGTAATCAAGGTGGGTTTTATTCCACCTTTGCCTATCTCTCCGAAGCGCGGAGAATGGGGCTCACCATCCTTCCCTTAGATATCAACGCCAGCAACTGGGCCTATCGCGGAATCGGCATGACGCTCTACCTTGGGTTCATGCAGCTAAAAAGGCTGGAACATGCATTCGTGACTCAAATACTCGAAGAACGGGAGCGTCATGGCCCCTATCGATCATTGCAAGATTTTCTGACTCGACTCAATCCCGAATCGGCACAGACTCGCCTACTCATTCTTACAGGATGCTTCGACATGATTGCTAGCGAAGTCACTCGCCCGGGCTTACTTTGGCGTCTTTATGCCAATCATCCAGTCGGTCATCTCTTTACACATGAATCCGACTTGAGACAAACCACTCCTCTCTTACCAACTTCCCCTACTCTCCCAATTCCCAATGACTATACCATTGAACGAAAAATCCAGGACGAAATTCAATTATTTGGATTCCCCCTTCAATGCCATCCTTTAACCCTCTATGAACAACATTGGCTGAGCATGAACATGATCCCGGCAATTAAAATGGCTGCACATGTCGGCGAACAGATCACGATGGTAGGGTGGCTGATTACCCAAAAGCCCGCCGTCACGAAACATGGCGAGTCTATGATTTTCCTCACCTTGGAGGACACCACAGGGCTCTACGATGCCACTCTGTTTCCAAAGGTCTTTCAACAATATGGGCCATTACTCACAAATGAACGCCCATTAGTCCTCCACGGAAAGGTCGAAGAAGAGTTTGGAGCCACCACGCTCACTATCACGAAACTTCAGGTGGTCAGGCAAACAGAAAGGCAGGTCGCTCCAACATGAACCGTTTACTCGCCGACCCTGACAAGCATGCCTTTCTCTTTGCAGACATTAAAGGTGTGATAAAACCATGCCACAATGACGAAAAAGAAAAAGAAGTTCAAGCCGGTTGCCCAGAGGATATGATGGACCGGAATGATGTTATCGACGAGCACGGCGCGCATGCCTTCAAAAATATGGGCTGGAGGAACCATCCAAGCAATGGATTGGAGAATAGGAGGGAGAACCTCAAGAGGATAAAACACGCAGGAGATCGGCTGAAACAAAAAAACCATACCCCAGGCTAACACTTCTGCTTGCTGCCCAAATCGCATAATAATTGAGGTGGTCAGGACCCCAATAATCCAGCCTGAGAGCACTAAATTCAAGATGAACGGTAGCAAGGAGAAACCAATTTTCAACATATCATACGAGTAAAATACCCAGGCAAACACCATCATCAGGCTAGCCACGGCTGTCACTTTCAAGATACTCATGATCATGGTCGAAGCCAAATATTCTCCAACCGTCAATGGACTGGCAAAAAGGTTCATGAGATTTCGAGACCACATTTCCTCCAGAAAGGAGACAGCCACACCCTGTTGAGAGCGAAATAACACATCCCACAGAATTAAGGCACCCAAGAAAAATGCCACAGCCCCATGAAGAGAAACCCCCGCCTCTTTCAAATAGAGCGTAATAAAACCCCATACCACGAGATCTAAAAATGGCCAATAAAAAATCTCCAGCATACGCGCGAAGCTGCGTTTATAAAGGTACATATGGCGAGAGAGCAACCCTCCAATACGTCCGATATTCATTGAGCTTTGGCTTCCCGTGCGATCTTCAGAAACACTTCCTCTAAATCCCGTTGGCCATATCGTTGAATAATTTGATCTGCCGTTCCCTCTGCAACAATACGGCCATGCTGAAGGAAAATGATGCGATTAGACATTTCTTCCATTTCACGCATGTTATGCGAAGTATAAAGAATGCTTAAGCTCTCCGTCCGCTGGTATTCTTTTAAAAAAGCCTTAATTTTATTCACAATGTCTGGATCTAAGCTCGCCGTGGGTTCGTCTAAAAAGAGGACTTTCGGTCGAGTCATCAGGGCTTTGGCTAACGTCAGCCGAGACATTTGGCCTGAGGATAATTTCCGAGTGAGTTTCGATCGAATATCCTCCATCTCTAATTTTTCGACAATGGCATCAACGTGTTTCTGAATATGCTGAAGACTATACAGTCTCGCAATGACTTTGAGATTTTCTTCAACTGTCAATGAAAATGGCATCGAAATATAGGTCGAAGAGAAATTCACTTGTTGCAGGATTGCTTCTCGATGCTGTGCGAGGTCAAGTCCAAACATATGAATGGAGCCGGAAGTTGGAGAAATGAGGCCCAACAAAGTGTGAATGGTCGTCGTTTTTCCTGCGCCGTTCGGCCCGAGTAGGCCTAAAATTTCTCCTTCATGAATATCAAAAGAGATATTGTCGACGGCGGTAAAATCGCCAAAGCGTTTGGTTAAATTTTTGACCTGGACGATAGGCTGAGACATGGAAGCAGAGGACATGCTTAAAACAAAAATCCGCCGATTTTATCCGGCAAGTGACAGGTTTCACAACGATTACTCAAGACTTCACCTTCATATGTTTGCTTGCCATCATGACACCGCATGCAATCGGCCATCGTCGTTTTCCAGAGCATGGAATCTGGAGGAAATGCAGGCTCATGTGGTTGGTCATCAAGCTTCACATGCCCACGAGGGATGACAATCGGATAGTTCTTTATCGGCGTTCCATGCACGACCCGAGCATGGCATGTCGTGCACCCTTCTCCTTGCCCACGCTTCCCGAAAGCTTTCATATGTTCTCGATGATCCATGATCAGCCCCACCTCTTTAACCGGTGAGGGTAAATCGCGGGCAGACAACTCATTAACTCGAAGAATAGCCCGGTGACAGGCAAGGCATACTCTTGTCGAGACATGCGATTGAAGATTATGCGGTTCCGTAGGGGTTCCCAAGAATGTAATTGCCACATCTTCTAACCCGGCCAGAACCTTATCCTGAATAAAGCCAGAGAGACCGGGTCTTACGTGGCAATCGACACAGGTCACATCTTTATGGCTAGACTGCGCCCAGGAATCAAAAGACGGCTTAATGGTATGACAACTTGCGCAAAAGGTAGGTTGATTTGTGAGGGGAACGGCTGCCGCACCTCCCAAGGCCAACACGACAAGCGTGGCCAGAATGAGGGTCAGACTTTTACCCATGGGATCTATGAATCGGTTTGACGTGGAAATCTAGAAATAATGAGTTGGGCCAATCCTTGAACATTATCTCGATCAAACCAAGGCACGTTCGCATCGATGGGCTTGATTGAAGCTATGGCGATTAATCCTGCAAGCGAAACATCGATTTCTTTCAGTTCCTCACGAACGACCACCACTTTAGGAAACCCTTCACTTTTCCAGCCTTCAGCAATGATTAAATCGATGTCATTGTTGATGAAACGTGTACGAATTTCTTCCACAGGGAGCTCCTCAGGCACATCCGTAAACATGGCCAAGCTTCCTTTAGATAGTATGACCACTTGACTAGCCCCTGCACGCTTATGCCGCCAACTATCTTTTCCTTCGGTATCAAGATCAAATCCATGCCCTGCATGTTTGATTGTGGCTACTCGATAGCCTGCTCCGGTCAATTCCAGAAGTAATCGCTCGATAAGTGTGGTTTTGCCACTGTTGGAGCGGCCCACGAAACACACAATAGAGGGTGCCATATTGAAACCTGCATATTCTTGTATGAATTTGAGAAAGGATCAATTCACATCCTATGAAATGATCGGAATATGAAACGTCTTAAAAATTTCTGGACAATAATTGCACAGTGACGACATCACCCGGCTTGAGCGTTTCGACTTCTTCCGGCACATCAATAAACCCATTGGCTTTCACCATGGAAGTTAAAATTCCAGAACCTTGCTTCCCCGTCGTCCGAACGACTAAGCCACCATTTTCATTTGTAAGAACCCCTCGGAGAAAGTGTCGACGGTCATTTTGCTTAGCAAATTTTTCTTGAAACACGGCTTGCACCACTGGACGTTCCCATTTCGCATGGCCTCCCAGCTTCATCATCGCCGGTCGAACTAATTGATCAAACGTGACCATGGAAGAAACCGGATTTCCAGGTAAACCAAATGCCAACTTCCCTTGAATTTTGCCAAAGGCTACAGGCTGCCCCGGCCGTATAGCCAATTTCCAAAAATTCATATCGGCCCCAAGTTCGGCAAACACTGGCTTCGTGAAATCATAATCTCCCATTGAGACGCCACCGGATAAGACTAAAATATCACAGGTCAAACCTTGACGAATTTTGTCTTTCAGAGAATCCGGACTGTCTTTAGCGATGCCCAATAACACTGGAATGCCTCCAGCCTCTTGCACGCCAGCCGCAATGCCATAGCTATTAGAGTTGACGATCTTATTCTCATCGAAAGATTCGTCAAGATCAGCTAATTCGTCACCCGTGGAAAGAATACCGACCCGTGGCCGTTGGTGAACCAATACAAAGGACTTGGCCAAGATAGCCAGCATCCCGATTTCTCCAGACCGGAGGGAGGTTCCTTTAGCGATGATACATTCCCCTTCTTGAACATCATCTCCCTTTGGTCGAATGTTAGCTCCTTGCCCATATTCTGGCATCATGATGCGCACAGATTTTTCCGAACCTTCGGTATATTCCACGCGAATCACAGTATCAGCTCCAGCCGGCATGGGCGCACCTGTCATGATTCGAATGGCTTCGCCAGGCCCTACAGACTTCGTGGCAACCGCACCAGCGGCCACATCCTCAACAATCGTTAATTCAGGAATTTTTGAAATGGTCTGTTCAGAATGAACATCGGCCCACCGAACCGCAAATCCGTCCATGGCTGAATTATCCCAAGGAGGGTTAGCACGAGGAGCAATAATATCCTCTCCTAAAACTCTCCCTAGCGCATCAAGTAATCCAACTTTTTCACAACCCAACACGCTGGCTGCGTCTAAGACAATTTGCTGAGCCGTGGTTAACGACGTTAAAGACATGTTACTCCAGATCTCTTAAGACAATTTCCAGTTAACAAATAACACAGTGAACATTATGGTTTCTTAAACGGTGCAGGTCGCGCCGACACGTTGACTAAGGAACCTTTCTTTTTACAAAACTCTTCAATTTTATTTGCCGCACCATGAATCGCATCTGCCGTTGGTAGATCAGAATGAAACAAGGCATACGGTTCACCTCGGTCGCATTGCAAGACCATTTCCGGATCGAGTGGCACACGTCCCAAGAAAGGCACATCCATATCAGCGGCTGAGGCTTCACCCCCACCTTTGCGAAAGACTTCAATTTCCTTATGACAATGTGGGCAATCCATTCCGCTCATGTTTTCAATGATTCCAATAATAGGCAATTCACTATCTCTCACAAATGTGACTGACTTGCGAGCGTCCAACAGCGATACTTCTTGTGGAGTGGAGATAATGACACAGCCTGTGACGTCACCAATCAAATCCATGGTCGTGACAGATTCATTCCCTGTACC
>JAVJHY012287201.1:0-99696 GCA_035593235.1 Phascolosoma agassizii | reverse complement strand
TCAAGAAGCCTGGCCGGGCGAAGACCCCGTGGGTAGGACCTTCCGCTTCGGCGGCGGCAACGCGGATACCCCGGCGCACGAGGTAATCGGTGTCGTTGCGAACGTGAAGAACCAAGTCATCACCGAATCGCCAAAAGCGTTTGTGTACCTCCCGCTTGCGCAGACCTACGTGGCTGGGACTCAGGTTGTGGTCCGCAGCGCGGCGGCCCGTGACCTCTCTCTCTCTGCGTTCCGCGCCGCGCTCACCACGGCTGACCCAAACATGTCGCTGGGGCCGATCGTATCACTCGAACGCTACACGTCCATGGGGGTGCTGCCCCAGCGAGTGGCAGCAGGACTGACCACCTCGCTGGGCCTGCTCGCGTTATCGCTGTCGGGCCTGGGGATTTACGGTGTGATCTCTTTTGCCGTCGGACGTCAGCGTCGGGAGATCGGGATCCGGATGGCGCTGGGCGCGAACGAAGGGACGGTCGTTCGCAGCTTCTTGCGCAGGGGAATCAAGCTCGCAGTGCCGGGCATCGTCTTGGGGAGCGCACTTTCGGTTGGGGTCGGACGGGCTCTTCAGACCCTCCTGCTCGACCTGAGTCCCTATGATCCCATAGCCTTCGGCTCCGTCGGTTTGCTGCTCCTTTCTGTGGTCCTGCTGGCCCCATGGATTCCGGCCCGCCGTGCTGCGCTTGTCGACCCGGCCGACTCCCTGCGCCAGGAGTAGCCAGGGCAGCCTAGGGCGACCTGCTGACTAAAACGCCCTTCCCGCCACGATGAGGGTCCGTCCACTCCGCGTGCCATTGATGCCGCTCCACGCCGATGTGAACAAGAAATCGACGATACCGTCTCCGTTCACGTCACCCAGATTGGTAGTGTCGAACCCAAACGTCTCGCCCGGGACCTTGCCAGTATATGCGTAGAGGAGTGCGCCGCTGCGTCCCGAGTAGACGTATGCCTTGCCCCCGGAGATTGCAGCTCCCCCATGCTGCCAGGCCCCGACAACCATGTCGTCGTGTCCGTCGCCATCGACGTCTCCCGCGTCGGCAACTCCGATTCCGAAACCGTCGCCGGGAGCTTCTCCGGTCATCGTATGGAGGCGTTCTCCAGTTGCTCCGGAGTGGATGTAAATTCGGCCAGTTCCCGCTCCGTTGGCCCCGTTGTTCCAGTCTGACGAGTAGACATCCGGGGATCCGTCCGCGTCGACGTCCCCGATCAACGAGACGAACATCGCGCCGTTCTGCGACCCCGTTTCGTCGGGCTCGACGATGAACGCAGGCTCGTGGGCGAGGTCGCGAAAGACGTAGGTTCGCCCTCCGTTGTTAGCACCGCCGTTTGGTGCTCCAATGGCAATGAGGTCAGAGGGTCCGTGCCGCCATCCTCCGACGGCGCTGCCGAAGTTCTCGCCGGGAAGTCCGACATGCTCCCAAAGTACGGCGCCATCCTGTCCGGATACGACCTGTGCATGTCCCCGTCCCTGCTCAAATCCCGGCGCCCCGATCAAGACATCTGCGTGTCCATCGCCGTTCACATCGCCGACAGCGACTACATCGTTGCCTATGCTGGAGGAGTCCGGGCCCGCGATTGTCTGAATCACGCTGCCGTCGACTCCGGAATAGATGTGTACTCTGTTGCCCTGAGGGGCGCCGGCGATCACATCAGGTACACCGTCCGCGTTTACGTCCCCGGCGGCCTCGATGGAATTCCCTAGACCCTCTCCTTCATCGCCTACGGCCTCCCAAAGCAGCGCTCCGGAGCGGCTGGAGTAGACGTAAACCTTACCTCGGCCCCCCTGCCATGAAGGGGCGGTCGTCCCTGTGTCATCAATGCCGTCGCCGTCGATATCACCCAGATTGCGGGCCACCCAGCCGAACTGGTCGCCGGGCGCCTCACCCCGCCAATCGTGGATGATGTCTACGTCCTCGACGAAGGGGTCGGCGTACTCCTGCGGCGAAGGAAACAGCTCTCGGTAGCGTGGATCGTCACCAAGCGTCTGGCCCTGCGGCGTGAGGCCGATCTGCGTCATATTCATGCCTCCGCTTGCCTTCGCCTTCATTAGCCAAACGAAGGCCTCGTCACGCTCCCCTTCGGCGGCAAATACGAGTCCCGTCCAAAAGAGCGCTTGCGCTCGGTTTTGCTCGATCTCCTCAGCCGCAGCCAACGACTCGCGCGCCTCGTCGTATTGTTCAGCACCCAGGTGAGATCGGCCCAAGAGCAACCAGGCCGGCCCATTCCCCGGGTCTTCCGCCGTTAAGCCCTCCAGGATTTCAATCGCACCGTGGAAATCCTGTCCCTGAAACCGTTGAGTGGCTTGCTGCAAAGGGCCGGGGGCACCTTGCGGCGCCACCTGGCATGCAGCCGACAGCAGCGTCAGTGAGGCCAGAAAGGTGGTCAGCGGAATCTGGAGGCGATGGCGCACAGTGTGTTCCTTTGTCGAGCGGCAGAGTCGCCGCAAATCCCTCAATGCAAGCGTGACGAAGTTTAGTACGACGGAAGGTCGCCTCGCTTGCTCTGGTACAGGGCGCTTCCCCTACTCTGTGCGAATCGCCCGCCGTCGGTTGATTCAGTCATCGATGCAATCCCGGCGGGCCGACATCGGCGTTTCCTCCAGCGATGGAACCGCGGATCGGCTCACCGTGTCTCAACAAACGTGAAGCCATCCGCCGCTATGATCCCGAACGCCCCGAGCGTCCTTGCGATCCTGCTGTGCACGGGAGTGCTCCCCGCTCCGGCGCTGCGTGCTCAGACGATCACCGGCACCGTGCTGGAGAGCTCCAGCGATACTCCGGTGCCCGGCGCGGTTGTGCGGCTGCTTTCGGCGGACTCCGAAATCCTGGCGACCACACTTTCGGACTCAACGGGGGCCTACTCCCTGAATGCGAGGGACCCAGGGAGCTTCCTGCTCTCCGCAGCGCGCCTCGGCTTCTTCGAGTTCGTGTCGCCGTTGCTGAGTGCGAGCAACCCATCGGGTATCTATCCAGTTGATCTGGCGCTCGTTCTCGATCCGGTTGAACTCGAAGGCATCACGGTGCGAGCCGAACAACAAGCCGGACTCGCGCTGGGACTGCGCCGCGCTGTAGGCCTTGATCCCCGAGGGCTGTCGCACAAGCCCATTGGGTACGATCAGCTGATGTCCCACGACCTTCAGGGACACAACCTGGTGGACGTCGTGCGTCGCGACTCTGGACCTCGGATCCTCATACGCCAGGATCCCGACGGACCGTGTTTTCTCTACCGCAACCGCTCGTGCCTGCCCGTCTACCTCGACGGCGACCGGATCCCGAAGAACGTCGTCGACGTGATCCCTGTGGGTATGCTCGAGCAAGCAGTGATCGTTGCCCCTACAGAGTCCGTTCAATACGCGGGGGGCGGAGTGTTGCTGTTTACCTACCGCTGGCTGATGCGGAACCGGTAACGTTTTTCAACGCAGATTTCGTCAAGATTAGCGGATAGGAGTCAGCTCCTTCCGTCCACATCCCGGCGAGCAGCGTACCGTCTTCGGAGGGAGCGACCAGGTAGTCGCCCCCGATGGCCGGCAGTTCGAAGCGCACATCTCGCTCCAGGAATACGATGCCGGCTACGGGGATCGTCGCTGCTCTGGCTGCGTACGACTCGACGACGGCGGAGTAGCCGTCACCCGTGGACCTCACCGTCAGCATCACGTGCGTACGCATGCTTCGAGTGTCCAGATAGCCCGCCCAACGACCCTCGATTTCGGGACGGTCCTGGGCCGGAAGCGGAGTCATGAACGGAGTCGCTACCGTCATACAGACGGCCGTCAGCACTCCACCAAAAAGCGAAAGCTTCGACACGGTTTCCTTCGGAACTGGTGCGCGCGAGCAACATTATCCGTGACTCTGCAAAGCAAGTGGGATACCAAGTGTCGTGAAGGACTGGAGCGAGTTGTGTGGACCCCCGGACATGAATTCTGGCCTCTGGTCCATGTAGGTGAGCCCTTCTCGGCGCAATGCTTATTCCTCAACACTCACTTTCGAGGAGACAGCATGAGCAAATGGAGCGCGAACGAAGACGGCGTGGTTTTGGGTGGATACGACGTGGTTGCTTATCTCGAACAATCCGAAGCGGTTCGCGGAAGTGCTCAACATGCGGTTGAACACGACGGGGTTTCGTTCTGGTTTTCGTCCCCCGCACACGCTCAGATGTTCGCCGACAGCCCCCAGACGTATTTGCCGGGCTTTGGGGGCTTCTGCGCCTTCGCCGTCGCAGCAAAGGGAGCACTAGCTCCAGCCGATCCGACAACCTTTAAGATCCGCGACGGAGAACTTCTGCTCTTCTTCAACGATTATTACGAAGGGCAACCCTTTAACACGGCCCCGATGTGGAATAAGGACGAGCAGAACATGTACACAATGGCCAAGGAAAACTGGACTCGCCTTGCGGGTGCGTGACGCGTGACTGACGTCCTGACGGATGTGCTCCAGCGGGTGTCCCTTCGGGGCACCGTCTACTTCCAGGCGGACTTCGGTGCGCCGTGGGGGATGGAGGCGGGAGGAGGCCAGTTCGCCAACTTCCACTTGGTGACGGGTGGGCGGTGTTGGGTGAGTGTGCCGACTCACAGGTGGTCGTCATGGTTGGAGGACGGTGATGTAGTCCTCTTTCCTCAGGGCACGGCACACGTACTCGCATCCGATCCGAAGTGCCGGGCGGTACCGGCGGGCGAGTTGCTCGCCGGTACCGATTCTGATGAAACCGCTCCTACGTTCGGCGGGGACGGAACGCCCACGCGACTAATCTGTGGCCATTTCGAACGGCGGGCCGACACCCGTCATCCATTGTTCGGCTCGCTCCCAGACGTGATCCATCTGAGCAGCGGCGCCGGCGAGAATGCTCCGTGGTTTGCGACGGCTGCGCTAATGGCGGCGGACGAGTCAAATGCAAGCAACGTTGGGGGTGCCGCGATCGTTGACCGTCTAGCCGAGGTGCTGCTCATTCATCTCTTACGCGCGTGGTCCGTGGAGGAGGGGAGCGAGCAGCATACGTTCCTCACGGCTCTGGCCGACCCGCAGCTTGGATCGGCCCTCGCGCTCATGCACAAAGATCCACTTCACGAGTGGTCACTTGATGAACTCGCTCGACGGTCCGGGCTTTCTCGCTCCGCGCTTTCCTCTCGCTTTCGCACAGCAGTGGGGATTTCGCCGATCCGCTACCTGACACAGTGGCGATTGGAGCGGGCGTATCACGGCATCTCGGTCGACGCTTGGACGCTACAGCGCGCGGCCATGGAGGCGGGCTACGCGGACGAGTTCTCGTTCGGCCGGGCCTTCAAACGACTGTACGGCGTGTCACCGGGTTCTGTACGGCGAGCTCACGCCAGCTAGCGCTCAGCGCAGACCTGTAATCCGCGCGACTTCGAGCGACGTGACGTCGAACTCGTCGGTGACGCGGTACACGACCAACCCGTCCGGACCGAAGGCGGCGGGCATGCGTTCGTCGGCGGAGAGTGTGCCCAGGTATCCGCCTTCCGCCGTAAGCACATCGATTGGGCCGTCGACGCCAAGACGTCGACCGGTCCGTCGGATCCAGATCTGGCCATTCCACGGATCCACGCGCACGGCATCAATGACCGGTATGTAGTCGGCGAACACCATGTTCTCGAGTCGCCCCTCCAGCATCTCACGCATCCCACCTTGATTGGGGGTTTGCACTCCACCTCCACCCGGTCCTCCTCGTACGACCATACGTACACTGGGTCCGCCGCTCTCTTCGAGTGCGTCGAACTGGCGCTTCTTTTCGGCCTCGCGTTCGGCGCGGCCCACCTCTCTAGGCTCAATGGGACGTCGTAGGACACGCTCCACTGTGCCGTCGCTGCCCACCACCTTCACGGCGTAATCCACGGTGTCGACCACAACCAGCCGATTGTCGGCGAGCGGGGCATAGAACAGTTCGGGCTCAAACGCCCGCATCGCTGGCATCGACATGTTCATCCCTGAGCCCATTGATGCTTGTTCGACAGGCATCGCGGGGAGTCGCCACGCCTCGTATAGGACCCCGTCTCGGCCTCCAGCGAGTGCGCGGCGAATCGCTGTCCGCTCACCCCCTCCTTGCGTCACTGTGGTCCCGCTCGCATCGCGGCGCATCGAGACGGAACCGGCGCCCGAGAAAACCACGCCACCATTGGGGTCCGCGAGCATCTCGCGGCCTGGAATTCCAAGTTCCATCCCGTAGGGGGTCTGGTCGACGTACGTGCCCTCGGACCGGAAGTGCACCATCGCCTGGTGCCCGAGGTCGTATACGGTTGTCCGTCCGTCCGGAGCCACGGCCAATGACACCGGCAGTCCGAACTCACCGGGCCCACCTCCTTCACTGCCCGCTTCCCACACGAGCGTACCAGATGGGTCTACAGCAAAGACCCGGAAGTTGTCCGCGTCCAGGACATGAAGAACTCCGTCCTGACTGAACCCGACCTGCACGTCCTCCCCAAAAAGCTGCCAGTCGTCCGCGTTGATGCCACCAATGGTGTGGAGGGGCTCCGCGTCGAGCGTCACGGCCCGATCGCGAGCGGGCAGCTGCGTGACTTCCTGTGCGGCGACAAGGGGGGCAGAAAATCCGAGTAGGACTGCGGTGGCGAGCGTGCGGATCACGACGGTCTCCAGATGTCCAAACAGCTGTTGATGTGGTGGTTGCTGGGTTGAGATGCGTTTGGTCCCGAGACCCGTTGCCTCTGTGAGAGCTACCCGAGGGCATCGCGCGCTGTGCCCAGGCACGGCCGTTGCGCTAGAATTGAGGTCCCTACGATCCCTGTGACGGCTTGAAATGATCAAAGACCTTCTCGACCGACCGACTCCAAAACGCCCGACAACCCTACGTTTTGAAGGGCGCGTGCTCTTTCTTGCGAATGACCGCGAACTGGTTGAATCGCAGCTTTATGAAGGAGCAGATCTCGACAACACCCCCGAGCTGCGGACGCGGCTCCGGGACCAGATCAGCACCGACGAGATCACGCCCGCGTACATCTGCTACTTCCACGATGAGACGCTGGGCGAATTCCCGTACCTGGGGTTGATGACCGACGACGCCTCCAGCGACGAGGCTGCCTTCCCGGTGAAGCGTGGCAGTGTGAAGGCCGGCGGGTTCGTTTGCTCCGCGGCCGGCAAACGCCGGGGCAAGGGGTCAAGCCGCGAACAGAGCCCTTACGCGGAGCTGATGGCGGGCATCCAGGTTGTTGTGGGCGAAAGTATCGAACGCATCTACAACGAGAACTGCCAGAACCTTGGGATGCTGACCACAACGGACTTCGCCGTGATCGATCGCATCCGAAGTGGCGAAGAGCTGCAGCTCGAAGAGTTCCTCGTAGGCAAAGACCTCATCACCCGCCAGATCATCGAGTTCGGCGGGTTGTTTGAGTTCAATGTGGCCAGGTTGCAGGGGAAAGTTCAGCTGCCGGTGCCACGCTCGGTGGAGTCCGACCAGCCGACTCCTCCCATGACGCTTGCCGAGAAAATTTTCGCACGTCATTTGGTTGTCGATGCATCGAAGGGTGAAGTCGGTGTGGACTGGGTTTCGGAAGGCGAGGCTGGATTCTTCAGAACCGACGTCCGCTTTTCGCACGAGTATGTCACGCCGATGGGCGCGATCTTCTTCGAAGAAAAAGTCGGCGCCAACGCGAAAGTGGTCGACGCGGACTCGGTCCTGTTCTTCCGCGATCATCTCACGTTCCTGGAACGTGCGATGACTCAGGAGCGCATCGAGATGGGCCTGTTGAAGGTGGCGGGCCAACTCGAAGTGAAGCAGCGCGAGTTCAGCGAGAAGCAGGGCATCCGCCTGTACGGCGAACAGAAGGGCCACGTGCAAGGCTCCGAGGCGATCTGCCACTCCAAGATCCTCGAGGAGTATGCCGAGCCCGGTATGCTCATTATCGGCACCGACTCGCATACCCCGCACGCCGGCGCGATCGGAGCCGTCGCGTTTGGAGTCGGTACTACAGCGATCTTTAACTCTTGGATCACCAAAGACGTGCGCGTCCAGGTGCCCAAGTCGTTCAAAGTCGTGATCAGCGGCACGCCGCAAGAGAACGTGACGGCGAAGGACTACATGCTCGAGATCCTCCGTCACCCGTATATCCGAGACGGCCACGCGATCGGTCAGATCATCGAGTACGCCGGACCATCCGTCGAAGCGCTATCCGTCGACGAGCGCGCGACCATGACGAACATGGCCGCAGAAGTTGGCGCCTTCACCGGTATCGTCGCCGCAGACGCGAAGTCGGTCGAGTTCATGGTGAATGAACGCGGAATGGACCGCGCCCGCGCCGAGTCGCTGGTGGAAGGGATGCAAAGCGACCCCGACGCCGAGTACGTGAAGATCATCGAGATCGACGCTTCGACGATCCGGCCGATGGTCGCGCTGCCGGGCGATCCTGGGAACGGCATGTACATCGATGAGCTCGAAGGCGAAGGCGGCCACGTCCTCATCGATATCGCGTATGCCGGCTCATGCACAGCCGGGAAGAAGGAAGACATGGACATGTACGCGCGAGTCTTCCAGGAAGCCTTGGATACTCAAGGTGTCGGCGTTCACGCCGACGTGGAGTGCTTCATCCAATGCGGTTCCATTGAGGTGCGCGAGTACTGTCGCGAGAAGGGCTACTTGGAGCTGTTTGAGAAGATCGGCGCGCAGTTTATCGAGCCTGGATGTGGAGCCTGCATTAATGCAGGCCCAGGGGTGACAAGCTCACCCGATCAGGTATCGGTATCGTCGCAGAACCGAAATTTTCCGGGGCGCTCGGGGTCGGGGCAGCTTTACCTGGCGTCGCCGTATTCCGTTGCTGCGAGTGCAGTCGCGGGCTACGTGGTGGACTGGGAGCCGGGGCGGGCGATTGAGGTTGTGTCGGAGCGGGAAGGGGCGGGGGTGTAGAGCACCTTACCCCGTAGGTGCACCGGATCCGAAGCGGAGCAGCGATGGCCAACGAACGACGGTACGACGAAAGCGAAGTCCGAGAGATATTCGAAGGCGCTACGGACGCTCAGGAGTCGAGCAGGACCACCGTCAGCTCATCGGACGGCATGAGCCTCGCCGAGCTTCAGGAAATTGGCGCCGAGGTTGGCGTCACGCCCGAGCGGATTGCCCAGGCCGCCTCGGCCCTCGACGTCCGCCAAGCCGTCCCACCAGCGAAAAAGTACCTCGGAATGCCACTCTCGGTGGCGCGGACCGTCGAACTCCCACGAGCACCTTCGGATCGTGAATGGGAGCTTCTGGTCGCCGAAATCCGGGGGACATTCGGCTCCACGGGCGAGATCGACGCGCACGGGAGCTTACGCCAGTGGAGCAACGGCAACCTGCAGATTGCCCTCGAGCCGACACAAACGGGGCATCGGCTCCGTATGCGAACGCTTAAGGGCAACGTCATGGCCACGACGGCGATGGGTGCGATGGGGATGGGCATGGGGCTCTTCCTCACCGTCGCGCTCGCCACTAAAGATCGCCTCGCGGACGAGTTCCTTCTGCCTATTTTCTTTGCCGTGATGGGCTTGGTCGCCCTGATCGCCGGAGCCGTCAGCCTACCCGGATGGGCCAAAGAACGGGGCGAGCAGATGGAGTACATCGGCGCACGCGCTCAGGCGTTACTCAGCGCCGATCCCGAGGAGTAGCCAGCGGGGAACGCAAAAGCCCCGCACCGGCGTTAACCGAGCGGGGCCTATGGTCGCTGCTGGGCTCGAACCAGCGACCCCTACGATGTGAACGTAGTGCTCTACCAACTGAGCTAAGCGACCGGTCTACTGAACGGCATACCCCCACGGGGAATCGAACCCCGGTTTCCTGGCTGAGAACCAGGTGTCCTGGTCCACTAGACGATGAGGGCGGCCAGCACAAAACTGTTGGTTGCTACGAACCTCGTTGGCTCCGGACTCCTCCGGACGAGGGACCGAAAACTTACCCGGGGGCCAAACGCCGTCAAGACCTCCGAGGGTGGAGGCGGCATGTTAGGTTACAGCGCATCGTCAGATGCTTCAGGCCATCCGGAGCGGCAATTTTCCCCCGCGCGTTCGGCCAAGCACAATCCTGGGAATTGGGTAAGGGTGTGGATGGCTAGTGCAAAGTTGGACAATGCCGCAATCAAAGCGTGGCTAGAAGATCGCGAGGGTTGGAAGCAAAAGAGCAAGTCAATCATCAAGACATACAAGTTCGAATCGTTCAGAAACTGCATCGTGTTCGTGAATCGCGTGGCGACGCTTGCGGACGAGAAGGATCACCACCCGGACATAGACATCCGGTACGACCACGTCACCATTACCCTCAGCACGCACAGCGCCGGTGGTCTAACGGACAAGGACTTGGAGCTGGCCAAAGCGGTCGATTTCGCAACGTCGGCGCGTTAAGAAACCGCCATGGTACCGATCGACCTCACCGGTAAGCGCGCCCTGGTCATGGGCGTCACAAACGCACGCAGTCTGGGTTGGTCCATTGGGGCCAAGCTCTCCGAAGCAGGCGCGACGATGGCGT
Organism: Phascolosoma agassizii; assembly: GCA_035593235.1. Taxonomy (NCBI): domain Eukaryota; kingdom Metazoa; phylum Annelida; class Sipuncula; order Phascolosomatiformes; family Phascolosomatidae; genus Phascolosoma; species Phascolosoma agassizii. The sequence goes on along the minus strand of JAVJHY012287201.1, from coordinate 89,250 downwards.
ATTCGTTTCAGGGCGAACGCCTGAAGCCCACGCTCGAGAAGCTCACAGCCGACATCGAGGGCGCCCGCTTGTACGAGGTGGACGTCACGGCCGAGGGCCAGGTGGAGGGCATGTTCGAAGACCTCGCCAAGGTGTGGGGGTCGATCGATTACATCGTCCACTCCATCGCCTTCGCGCCGCGCGCGGCGATGGACGGTCGGTACATCGAGACAACTCGAGACGATTGGGTGAAGGCCCTTGAGGTATCTGCCTACTCTTTGGTACAAGCGGCGCGCGCGGCCGAAGAACTGTTCACGCCGGGCGGGGCGATGGTCACGCTCAGCTACTTCGCGGCCGAGAAAGTTGTGCCCAAGTACAACGTGATGGCGATTGCCAAGAGCGCCCTAGAGGCGAGCGTGCGGTACCTGGCTTACGACCTCGGGCAAAAAGGTGTCCGGGTCAACGCGGTGTCGGCCGGTCCGGTGAAGACGGTCGCGGCGCGCAGCATTCCAGGGTTCATGAAGATGTATTCGCGCGCTGCTGCAATCGCACCGCTCGGGCGTAACGTTGACCAGCAGGACGTAGGCAACCTCGGGTTGTTCTTACTGTCTCCGCTGGCGAAGGGTATCACGGGAGAGACCGTCTACGTGGACGGTGGATACCACATAATGGGAATGGACCTGGGCGACGCCGGAGAGTAGGCGTCGGCTGCTACTTCAGCACAGCCTTCAATACTGCGGTCGCGTGATCCATCTGCTCTCGGGTGATCACCAGAGGTGGCGTCAGCTCGAGCACCTCACCCCGTTCGCCCGCCGGCAGGAGCAGCAGACCCCGCTCCAACAGTCGAGCGCTGGCCCCCGCCCCACCTGAGAATTCCTTCTCCCCCGCCTCCGCGAGCTCGATCCCGATCATCATGCCCCGACCGCGGACTTGCCCCACGCGTGACGAACTGGTGAGCACCGAGGAGAGCTCTCCGATCCAACGAGCTCCTTCTTTGGAGGCGCGCTCGACGAGGCCTTGACCTTCTAGGGCGCCGATCGTGGCGAGTGCCGATGCACACGCGCCCGGGTGCCCAAGAAAGGTGCTTGTGTGAATCGCCTCACCTGTCGACATCGGCCACGCCTCCATGACGGACTCCGAGCCCATACACACGCTCAGGGGCATGCCACCGCCAAGCGCCTTCCCTGCACAGATCAGATCAGGCACACACCCGTCTTCCACCGAAGCGAACACGCTCCCTGTGCGCCCGAACCCGGTAAAGATCTCGTCGGCTATCAACAGCGCTCCCGCCGCGTGCACCACACCGGCTAGCCCGGACAAGAAGCGAGACGGAGGAACGCGCACTCCCGCGCGACCCTGTATTGGCTCCACAATCACGGCTCCTACGCCGGGATGCTGCTCCAGCGTGCTCGCAACGAGCTCCAGCACCGCACCCGCCTCGACGTCACCCGTAGGGAATGGCACGAAGTGAACGTCCCCGTAGGTACGCTCCGCAAACGGCGCCCTGAAGTGATCGCGGTGGGTAACCGACAACGATCCCAACGTGAGGCCGTGGTATCCGCCTTCGAACGCGAGAATGCCCGGACGACCCGTCGCCAACAGAGTGGTCTTGAGCGCCACCTCTACGGCCTCAGATCCGCTATTCGCCAGCACCGACTTGGCGTTCTGCCACGGCGCGAGCGATGCCAACGTCTCCATCAACTCGACTTTGATGGCCGTCGGGTGAATGTCACCCATGCCGTGCAGAAGCTCTTCCGCCTGAGCACTCACAGCCCGGGCGACATCGGCGTGCGCATGGCCAACCGCAGCCACGCCAAACGCACCGCTCAAATCGAGGAACACGTTGCCGTCCACGTCTTTCACGTTCGATCCGGCCGCTGCCTCCCAGAAGATGGGACCCGCGCCGCCAAGATCGGTCACATTGCGTGACTCGACCCGAGCCAGGCGGCGCGCTAGAGCTTGCGAGGCCGGACCCGGCACCGCCGTCACGAGGTGCGGAAGCTGATCCCCACGCACGCTCATTGGTTGAAGATCCAGATCCCCCCGAAGATGTAGATCGCGAACAAGAGGCCGCCTTCGGTGCGACCCACCGTCATTCGAGTTCGCGCGAAGGGGATCAGCAAGAGACTCATGACCGCCACCGCCGGATAGTGCACCTTCAGAATCGAGGGCAGCACAGAGATCGGCTCGACGATCGAGGTCAGGCCCAGCACGGCGCCGAGATTGAAGATATTCGAGCCCACCACGTTGCCGACGGCGATGTCGGCTTCATCCTTCAAAGCCGCGACGATTGACGTTGCCAGCTCCGGAAGCGAAGTGCCGATCGCGATCGCGGACATCCCAATCAGGAGGTCCGGAACCCCGAACGCCTCAGCGATCGTTACCGCTCCACGCACGATAGAGGTGCCCCCGATTACCAGACCCGCCCCCCCCAAGAGGACCATGCCCAGGGCGGCCAGCACCACCTGACTCGACTTCTCCTCGCTAGGTGCCTCGTGGTCCACGAATTCCTTGAACTCGCTTACAACAGCCGGGCTCTCGTCTTTCGAGGCACGCAGAAGGAAGATCAGGTACGCAACCAGAAGCCCGAACAAGATGACGCCATCGCCGCGCGAAACGGTGAGGTCGAGCAGCAACGGAAAGGCTACGAGCGTGAACACGAACATCACCGGGATCTCGCGGCGTACGATCTGCGCGTGGACCGAAAGGGGACGGATGAGGGCGGTGAGTCCGAGCACCAGGCCGATGTTGGCCAAATTGGAGCCGAGCACGTTCCCGACCGCGACGTCCGGACGGCCACCCAGGGCGGCGATCAGACTTACAGTGAGTTCTGGCGCTGAGGTGCCCAACGACACGACGGTCAGGCCAATCACGATGGGGGACACTCCGAACCGCTTCGCCAGGCGCGCGGCGCCCCGCACCAGGTACTCGGCGCCGAAGTAGAGGGCCCCTACGCCACCCAGGACTAACAGGAACTGCGGGAGGAGCTCACTCACCCCTTCGATTTCCCCCCGTTTTGTTTCCTAGCAAGCCAAGTCCTGAATTGATCGACGGTCTTTGTGTTCAGGACATCGGCGGGCTCCAACCAAGCACGCCGCCCCTGGTCCACTCCGTAGCGGAGGTTGCCCAAGTCCTTCACCGAATGAGCATCGGTATCGATCGCAATCATGACGCCCAACTCCCGCGCCCGATAGGCATGGACGTCCGAAAGGTCGAGCCGGCGAGGGTGCGCATTGATTTCAACCGCGACATCGCACGCTTTTGCGGCCTGCAGCACCGCCTCGACATCGATCGGGTATCCCTCGCGGCGGTTGAGGAGCCGCCCGGTGGGATGACCCAGGAGGTCGACGGCGGGATGCTGGACGGCTTTGATGACCCGATCCGTCATGGTCGCTTTGTCCATATCCATGAACGAGTGGACCGAGACAATCACAAAATCGAGGCCCTCGAGGATCTCGTCGGTCGTATCCAGCGACCCGTCCTTGAGGATGTCCACCTCTAGCCCTCGAAAGAGGGTGAAGTCTCCACAGGCGGCGCGCACTTCGTCGATCTCGGCCCACTGCTCGCGGACCCGCTCGGGGTCTAACCCGCCCGCTACGCCAACCGCGGGCGTGTGGTCAGTGATGACGCCGTACTCGAAGCCGCGCTCTTTACAGGCCACGACCATTTCGGCGATCGACAGCCGACCGTCACTCCACCTGCTGTGCATGTGCAGCTCAGCTCGGAAGTCTTCGAGCTCCACGAGGTCAGGGAGTTCACCCCCCCGCGCCGCGTCAATCTCGCCCCGATTCTCTCGCAGGACGGGCGGGATCCACGGCAATCCAAACGGGGCGTACATCTCCTCTTCTGTGGTGCCACCCAGCCGCTCTCCGTCTTCCTTCCCGACTTCGCTCGAATCCACGTCATCTGGAAGTCGGAAGACACCCCACTCGTTCACCCGCAATCCCGCTTTCACCGCCAGGATCCGGTGTGTGACGTTGTGCTCCTTCGATCCGGTGAAGTACTGCAACGCGGCACCGAACGACCGGGGTGGCAGCACCCGCAAATCGACTGCGATGCCCGACCTGAGGACCACGCTGCCCTTGGTGTCGCCCGCCCCGGTTACGCGTTCGACGCCCGAATAGGCAATGAAGTGCTGAATAATCGCGCCGCCGTCGCCACTCGTTTGTACCAACAAGTCCAGGTCGCCAATTGTTTCTTTGCGGCGACGGTAGCTGCCCGCGACCTCGAGCCGTTCGACGCCTTCCGCCTCCTGCACATACGCGAGCAGGGGTTCGAGCACCTGGTCGGCCTCGGAAAGCAACATGCGACCGGTACGTCGCTTAAAGCTTGCGATCGCATCCAGAATACGGGTCGCGCTCTTGGGGCCGAACCCGTCGAGCGTCTGGACCTTCCCCTCTTGGACGGCTGACTCCAAATCGTCCATTGAGACGACGCCCAACTCCTCCCACAGCTTCTTAGCCTTCTTGGGGCCGACACCATCGAGTTGGACCAGCTTCGTGAGCTCGCGTGGAATCTCGGCTCCGATCTCATCCAAGCGTTCTAGCTTCCCGGTCGTCACCAACTCTTCGATGTGCGAAGCGACCGTCTTTCCGATGTCTTGAAGCGAGGTCAGGTTCTCGCCCGCCTCAACCATATCGGAGAGGGGCCGGCTCAAACCACCGATGGCCTCGACCGCGTTGCGGTAGGCACGCACCCGGAACGCGTTGGCTCCCTGAATCTCGAGCAAGAGCCCGAGCTCCTTGAGCGTCCTGGCGATCTCAAAGTTCTCCACTGGCCTCCTCGATCAGATCAATGAAGCCAGCGGGGTCCAACACGGTCAGCTCAAGTTCCTGTGCTTTGGTGAGCTTCGACCCCGGATCCTCTCCGGCCACGACATAGTCGGTTTTCTTGCTCACCGACGACTTCACCACACCGCCGAGCGCCTCGACCGCTGCTTTCGCTGAAGGTCGACTCATCTCACCCAGCCCGCCGGTAAATACGAAGGTCTTACCGTCGAGTGCCCCGCCGCCGGGCGGAGGTGGGTCGGGGAGGACAAATTCGAAGCCCTTCGCGAGCACTGCATCGATGGCCGAGGCGTTCCGGGGGTCGGCGAGGAAGTCGTGGATACCCTCAGACATGATTGGGCCGATGCCAGTCACCTCCGCGAGCTGTTCGGTTGTCGCCATGCGGACCGGATCGATCCCCTGGAAGTGCCGCGCTAGGGACCCAGCGACGGTCGCTCCGACCTCGGGAATGCCCAACCCGTGGAGGAACCGACCCAGTTCAACGTTTTGGCGCGCTGTGATCGCCGCTACGAGGTTTTGCGCCGACTTCTCGGCAAAGCCGGGCAATTCGCTCAGCGTAGCCACATCCAAATCGAATAAATCGGCGAGCTGTTTCACCAATCCTCGCTCGACGAGGAGTACCGCCGTTTCTTCGCCCAACCCCTCGATGTCCAACGCCCCTCTAGATGCGAAGTGCTCGATCCCGCGCTTGAGTTGTGCAACACATCCGAAGTGGTTCGGGCACACTGTGAAGGGCCCGCGTTCTTCGACCGGCACTCCACACGAAGGACACGTTTCGGGCATTGCGAAGGCCGGCTTCCGTTTCCGTCCCTTCTCTGCCACGCGTTCGACTACTTGGGGAATTACGTCCCCAGCCCGTTGCACCCGCACGAGGTCGCCGTCTCGCACGTCCTTTCGAGCTAGTTCTTCGCGGTTGTGTAGCGTGGCGCGAGACACGGTCACGCCGCCGACCTCGACAGGCCGCAGAAGCGCAACGGGAGTAAGCTTGCCGGTTCGTCCCACCGAAACGGCGATTCGCTCGATGCGGGTTATTTCTTTGCGGGGTTCGTACTTCAGCGCCATCGCCCAACGAGGATGGTGTGACGTTGCGCCCAGGTCGCCGCGCTCAGCCAGGTCGTTGAGCTTGATCACCACGCCGTCGATCTCGTAGTCGAGATCATCGCGATCCCGCCCGTAGCTCGCGTGGTAGGTGACGATGTCGTCCACGGACTCCGCCAGCTCGATCCGTTCGGGCAGCTTGAAGCCCCACTCGGCCAAGGCTCGCACTCCTTCAAAGTCGGTCGCGAACGCTGCACCGCGCACCTCTAAGATGTCGTAGGCAAGGAGTTCGAGAGGGCGCTCAGCGGTGTTCCTGGAGTCAAGCTGACGCAGGGCGCCTGACGCGGTGTTGCGTGGGTTGATGTACGCGTCTGATCCCCGAGCCAACATGCGTTCGTTGAGGGCCTCGAATTCTGAGAGGTACATCAACACCTCACCCCGTACAGCCAAGAACTCCGGTGCGGGACGCTTGTCGGTGCGTAGGCGCAGCGGAACCGTGCGAATCGTCCGTACGTTCTCGGTCACGCCCTCGCCGGCGCGACCGTTTCCACGCGTTACCGCCCGGGACAGCACGCCGTCTTCGTAGACCAGCTCTAAGGAAGCCCCATCAAGTTTGGGTTCAAGGATGTAGGTGACATCCTCGCCCAGGGCCTTGCGGAGGCGGTCGTCGAAGCGCTGGAGATCTTCCAGCCTTTCACTGGAGTCCAGCGACAACATGGGCGCGGCATGCTCAACGGTGGTTAGCGAGTCGACCGGGGGTGCACCGACGCGCTGCGTGGGCGACTCGGATGACTGAAGCTCCGGGAAACCGGCCTCGATCGCCTGCAGACGACGGAAAAGAACGTCGTACTCCGCATCGGATACGGAAGGCTGGGACAGGACGTGGTAGCGGTGGCTGTGCTCTGTGAGCTCAATAGCCAAACGCTCCGCCTCCTCCCGGGCTTGAGCAGCCGAGAGCTGAGCGGGGTCGAGGTTTTGGGTAGAGCCGGTGCCAGCCAAGTGCGCCTACCGAGGAATCAAGGGGCTTGAAACGGTAACAGCGCGCCGGCCAACGTTGAAAGGCTTAGGAACTGAGATTCATCCGGCCGAGTATTGCCGCCCGCTTCCTACCGTACCGGATGATCCGCGGCATAACGGTGCGCTGACCAAGCCGCCCATACGTGGCACACCCAACCGAAGAGTCCACCGGTTCCAATCCAGAGACCTGGCGTGATAATCAGCCAGAGAACCCCGCGAAGAATCGTTCCGTTGTAGATCTGCCCAACGCCCGGAATGAAAAAGCTCAATATTGCCGCAGTTCCTGGGTTTCTCACCTTCGTCTTCTCCTTCTTCAGGCCGAATCCGAACCCTCTCGGTCACGCACCCCTACGGCATTTGTGGCATTCGGGTTTCCGGACTTCCCCGCCTCCGAGTAGGATCCCCGGCATGAACCGAGACTCAGACAACCCAGATTTCGACGTCGCTCGCTACCGCACGGATACGCCAGGGGCATCCAGTGTGGTGCATCTCAACAATGCCGGCGCGGCCCTCATGCCGGCTCCGGTACTTTCGGCCGTCCACGCGCACCTCGATTTGGAGGCTCGGATCGGCGGGTATGAGGCGGGTGACGCCGTGAAGGATCGGATGGCCGAGGTCTATACGGCGGTCGGTGGTCTGGTCAACGCCAAGCCGCACAACATCGCTCTAATGGAGCACGCCACGACGGCATACAGCGCGGCCCTGGGGTCGATCGAGTTTAAGCCGGGCGATTTGCTGGTCACTACCCTGAACGACTACGCCTCGAACCAGATCGCTTTCCTCGCCCTCGAGCGGCGGTACGGTGTTGAGGTGTTCCGCGTCCCGGACTCCCCCGACGGTGGCGTCAACATCTCCGAGATGCGCGCCGTGATCCAACGTCGAGTTCCCAAGCTCGTCGCGGTTACACACGTGCCCACCAGTTCGGGCCTCGTTCAACCGGTTGAAGAGATCGGACCGATCTGTTCCTCTCGCGATGTGCTCTTTCTGGTTGACGCATGCCAGTCGGTGGGTCAGATGCCGGTCGATGTATCGGCTATCGAATGCGACTTCCTCTCCGCGACGGGCCGGAAGTTCGTACGTGGGCCGCGCGGCACGGGCTTCTTGTTCGTCTCGGACCGCGCCTTGGCGCGCGGACTTGAACCGCTTTTCCCGGATATGCATGGCGCAGATTGGATCGATGACGATCTGTACCAGGTGGCTCCTGACGCCACGCGATTCGAAACGTGGGAGTCGTCGATCGCGCTGCGTCTTGGGCTCGGCGAGGCTGCGCGTTACGCCACCGACGTGGGCCTGGAGGTCATCCGGGCTCGAGTCCAATCGCTGGCAGCCCGGCTATCCGATGGACTCGCAGCAATTCCCGGAGCGCGCGTTTTGGATCTGGGGAGCGAGCGCTGCGGCATCGTAACCATGGCCGCTGAGGGCCTCCCGGCCGGAGTGTTGTCTCGCACGCTGCGGAGTCGAGGAGTGAATACGTCGTATGTCGAGTCCACGTCGGCAGTGATCGACTATCGCGAAAAGAACATCGATGCTGCGCTTCGATTTTCCCCGCACTACTACAACACTGAGGACGAGTTGGAGCAGGCTGTGTCGTTGACGGCAGAGCTCATCCGCGACGGCGTCTAGCCCGAGGATGATCCGCTCTCGCTCCCGGTGGATGAGTTCCGCGATCGAAGGGTTTCACGGGTGGCTTCACTTCAGGCCCGTATCGCCAGCGTCACGACTCACCATCTCAGCCTCGACCGGGCAGTCCGCACCGCCTGCACGCGACGGCCGCAACCAACGCACTCGACAGTGAAGCCGACTTAGCGAGGGTGCAGATGTGGGCTAGGCCATCTCAGCATCAGCACGACCCGCCTCTGCGATCGACGTCGATCGAAACCCGCTGACAGTCCGACGCTCAAGGTCAGCTATTAAGGAAAACGGGATCTATTGCCATACACACATTGTGAGTGTCACATTGTGACCATGCAACTACGATCCAACTTTGGGAGACAACCGTGGCGACCTTAGTCCCCTTTCTCCTGGCACTGGCCGTTGGTGTACCGGACACCGTAGCGCTGATCGGTTTTCACGTCTTGGATGTCGAGACCGGACTCACGGCGGTGAGCCAAACGGTCTTGGTGGCCGACGGGCTGATTTACGAAGTCGGCTCAGCGGCCGAAACCGTTGTTCCTGCGAATGCCAGTCGGATCGAGGGCCGGGGTCGAACGCTCGTGCCCGGGCTCGTAGATGCGCACGCTCATGTGGACTCAATCGACTTTGGGCTGTTTCTCGCAAACGGCGTGACGGCGGTTCGTGAACTCAACGGCTCCCCGCGGCATCTGGCTTGGCGGGGATCTCTGGAGAGCGGGGTGCTCCTCGGCCCACGCCTCCTGGTTGCGTCACCTCTCCTGAGCGGCGCGGCCCTCCGGTATCGTCACGAGGTGATTGAAAGCCCCGGAGCCGGCTCTAGGCGGATACGGGAGCTTAAGTCAGAGGGATACGATTACGCCAAGATCTACGACGATTTGTCTCGGGACACCTACCAGGCACTAACGGAAACCGCACGAGAAGTCGGGCTCCCGTATGTCGGGCACATCCCAACCGATGTCGGCCTCGAGACCGTGCTTGATGCCGGCCAGGCTATTGAGCACGCGGAGAAGATCGTCGCCGCTGTCTTGGGTCACGGCCTGAAGGACCTGAGCCTTCTTGCGGAGGCCGCGGACCTGATCGCTAAGGCGGGAGTTACCGTCACTCCTACGCTGGCCGTCCACGAGGTGCTCAACAGCCAACACGATCCTGCGTTTCCCGATCGATTCGACGCGCCCGAGCTCGCGTACGTTGACTCCGCCACGGTGGCCTGGTGGACCTCCCTCGGACCCGGCGGCCACCTCCCACAGACGGTCGAGGGCGAGCTCTGGCCCGTACGCTTCCTTCGCGCACAACGACTGTTGGTCAAGGAGTTGGCAGATCGGGGCGTGCCTTTGCTCGTCGGTACCGATACGCCCAACCCGCTCATGGTGCCTGGTTTCAGCGTCCATGATGAACTGGCGGCACTGGTGCGGGCGGGATTGCCGTCGCTCTCAGCGCTTCAAGCGGCCACGCTCGTCCCTGGACGCATACTTCCGTTTGCAGTTCCGGTCGGACGGATCGCCAGTGGATACGCTGCCGACCTCATCGCGATCTCCAGCGATCCTCTGGGAGATCTGAGTGTTCTTCGCCAACCGGTGAGCGTCATGACTGCCGGGCGTTGGCTCGACCGTGCCGCAATGGACGCACTACTTGAGGCTCATCCACAGCGGCACTCTCCGGAGCAGGACCCCCGCTGACGGGCAGAAGGCTAAGGGGGACGTAGAACGATGCACTCGAAGAAGAACGGCCTTAGCCCATCTTCGGCCACGCTCATTGTCTCCGTTCCTTCTGTTGGGTTGACCCGATGCCAGCCAAAAACGGAACGCTAGAGCAGAGAACGCACAGGGGGGTTTGGTGCGGGCAGTCGCCAGGACAACACGGCCTTATGGAGCGGCCCGTAGGTCTGCATCAACTCGGGGACAACCAATTCCAGAAAGAACAGCTCGGCCGACGTGAGCTTTGCACGGAAACGGCTGAGATGCGTCTCGTAAATTAGCGGGACCCAACACTCAGGGTGTGCGAACCTCGAAGTTAACATCTTGAGGCCGAAAGGCGTTCGGGGTTTTAACCAGGCCCAGCCTCCCGCCGGTTGGGATCGAGCGGACACGTGCGCCTACCCGACTCCTAGGGAATCGCGACCTTCACAATCCGTCCCTCCGGACCCACCAACCATGTCGCATCCAGGCCAGCCGAGCCCACCGCCCACGAGGACGTGGTGTCGATCGAAATCCAGGTGCGCCCCCCATCACGACTGAGGTTTACTCCGGCGGGACCCACGACGAAGACGGCCGAATCGCGGGGCACGAACGTCGAGCCGTATACCGGGCCCAGCAACGGTGGTGAGGGGAGGAGATCCCAACTCGTTCCGCCGTCCCGACTCTCTACCGCGTTCTCGGTGACACCGTCCATGTTTGCGAGATCACCCCCGAAGGCAACGCCAACCTGGGAGTCCTGCCGGAAGCTCACCGTGGTAAGCCCCGCGGCATCTCCACGCACGACGGGCGCATCGGAAGCCGTCCAGGTCGCCCCATGGTCAGACGTGCGTAGGACGCGCGCCGCTCCCGATGCACCTGTGGCGATCCACCCGTGGCCAGCACGCCCTGTCCGCGCACACGTCCCACTCGCGGCGAATCCACCCTCACCGTCCATCGCCGCCGGAAGAGATGCTGCTTCGGCGCGGGACCAACTCCGTCCCCCGTCCGCCGTCAACAAGATGAAGGGAACACCGTCAACTTCGTCGCCGTAGGCAAACCCCTGTTCGCCCCAGAAGTCCATGCAGTCGAGAAATCCCGCCTCGTGTTCCATCAGGTAGGCCAGATCCCATGAGGCACCGGCATCATCGGTTCGATAGATCCGCGAGGCGGGGCCGGTTCCCGAGCTCAAGACCACGGCGGTGCCAGAGGAGAACGCGTGTACGTCCCGGAACTGAAGGGAGTCACCCGCAGGAGTCGGGACCCGCGTCCACGTCGCGCCGCCGTCCCCGGTGCGCAGCAAAACTCCATCGTGCCCGCTCACCCAGACTTGGTCTTCGTCTATCACGGCAACCGCCTGCAGCAACGATTCAGTGCCAGATTGCTGAAGTTCCGAGACAAAGGGAGCGATTGGGGCGCTAACGGGGCCCGAACAGGCTGCGGCGATCGTGACGACCAAGATGAGCGTAGGGAGAATGACCTGAGTGCGAATCACTTGAGTACGAGTCACTTGAGTAAGAGTCACCGGAACTAGCTCCTAGAATGGGGTCGAACCCACCCCAACATCCGCGCATGTACTCCCAGGGTGCAAGCGTGGGTTCGACCCCATTTGGGCGTCGGTGCGAAGCCTCGCCGCTTCCCAGCAGGGGGATTCGTGAAGAAATTGCTAAGGGGATCCGTAGAGGGGATACAACCTGAGATTGGAGAGAGCTTGCGGCCCGAGGCCGAGATAGAGCTGGTCCGTGCATGTAAGACCGGTAAGCCCCGGTCCTTCGCGCCACTGGTGCACGCCTACGAGGGCCCCGGCATGCGGGTCGCCCTGGGTATGCTGGGCAATACCGAAGATGCCAGCGACGCCGTGCAACAGGCTTTTGTGAAAGCCTGGAAGTCCTTGGACCGCTTTGATACAGCTCGACGTTTTGGACCTTGGTTCTTTCAGATTCTCAGAAATCAGTGCAGAGACGCGTTGAGGACCCGAGCGGCCAGATTCAAGATGGAAGTACTCGATGAGCAGTTGGAATTACAGCCCGCTGGGGCGGAGTCAAACCCTGAGCGCGACCGAACGCGCAATGCAGCGCGGGAGTTGCTGTGGACGGGCCTCGGCGCCATCGCACCCGATCATCGGGAGATCTTGGTCCTGAAAGAGCTCGAAGGTTTTCGCTACTCAGAGATCGCCGAAGTCCTTGAAATCCCCGCCGGAACTGTCGCAAGCCGACTGTATCACGCCCGACGCGCTCTTAAAGACGCACTCGAGTCGTCGCCTGCGACCCACCCATGAACCCCCGGACCGCGCCCCCTTGGAGATTGTAGAGAATCGTGTCTGAGCAGCAGATTCGAGACGTAATGATGCGCTACCTAGACGGAGAAGCATCTCCGGACGAGATGGCGACCTTTGAACGACAGTTGGGGGAGTCCACCGAACTCCGCCGCGAGCTGGCGTTGTACCGTTCGATGAAAAATGACCTATCCACCTTGGGCTTTCGGAGCATCGAAGATGGGTCCGTGTGGGACAAGGTGAGCCGCCAGTTGGGTCAACCCATCGGATGGCTTTTGATGATCGGTGGGATGTTGATCTGGCTGGTGTTTGGGACCTACTTGTACCTTACTTCCGACACCGCGCTTTGGGAGAAGCTCGCAACTTCTGCGGTCGCGATCGGCGCATTGGCCCTTCTTGCCAGCATCGGCTGGGAAAGCTACCGAGCCTGGCTTGTCGACCCCTACAAGGACGTTCACCGATGATGCTCTGCACCACCGATACCATACCGGGCAAACGGGTCGCCGAAGTCCTCGGCTTGGTGCGGGGCACGACCATCCGAGCCCGACACGTCGGAAGGGATATTCAATCCTTCGTGCGCAACCTCACGGGTGGAGAACTCGTCGAATACACGAAGATGATGGCCGAGGCGAGAGAAGAGGCGATCGATCGACTCGAGCATGAGGCCAAGCTTCTGAACGCAAATGCGGTGATCGGAATTCGATTCCAGACGTCTATGATTGTCACTGGCGCTGCCGAAATGCTTTGTTACGGGACCGCCGTAAGGCTAGAAGACGAGTAACTTCCGGTCTTTTGAGTTGAAAGGATCCCGCCCACCGTGCATTGTTCAGAGTAATGGGCGCCATATCGATTGTAGTTTCCGATCAGTTGGTACTACAGCGGCTTACCAAAGTACTGGGTGGCCGCTATCGGCTCGTGGTGCACGAGGGTTGGCGGGAATTTAAAGAGCGCGTCGCGTCGGAGCGGCCTCTCGCAATCGTCATTGACCCCTACTCGCCTACTGGCCCACCGACAATCGGGGACGCTGTTCGGGCCGCGCAGGATTGGGAGTTCGGCATCGTGGCGTGCGCAGATTTCCAAGGTCGGAGTTCTGACCTATACGCGCTTGGCCTAGCTGGAGTCCGTTCCGTGTTGCTTGCGCCCGACTACGGATCGCCCTCGGCGATTCATCGGGCAGTAGAGCGTGCGATTGCGATGTCGGTTGCGAACGCGGTGGTGTCTCGACTACGCGGTCGCGCTCCAAAGCTCGCCCTCGACGCAATCCATTGGGCAGTGGGTCACGCCACTGACGGAATGACGGCAGAGGACCTGGCCCGTGGGCTGGCTGCAACCCCAAAGGCGCTGGCAAATCAACTGCGCAAGAACAAGTTGCCACCCGCGCGACGCACGATGCTGTGGGGTCGCCTGCTCTATGCCGCGTGGGCACTCTCGCGCGATACGGAAAGCATCGAAGAACTCGCGATCCGACTGGGATACTCGACGCGGAGTGGTCTTACAAAGGCCTTGGGCGATGCAGTTGGCACGTCGCCCAGCGAGTTGGCCGTGGGTGACGCCCGCGGTCCCGTGGTCGAGGCCTACCTTCACGAGATTTACGTGGCGTGACCCGTCCGAACCATGCGGTGCTCGGCATCCTGCTGCTAGTAACACTGGTGGCGTCCAGCGTCTCCTGCACCGCGGTGCGCGTTCCCATCGAGGTTCCCGTGGGCGTGGAGCCAGTGGACTCGATTGTGGTTGGCGTCGCGTCCACGCCCGCGGTCGAGGTCTCCGGTGAAGCTGCGGTGGACGAACCAGATGTCTTCCCCGAAGCCATGTTCGAGTCCCCCGCAGTCGACCCGGTTCGTGATCGAGCTGTGCGGTCCATCATCGATGCGCCTCCGTTCCACCAGACGCACTGGGGAGTGATTGCACGTGACATGCATGACGGGCAGGTACTGTACCAGCTAAATAGTCACGAGACGTTCTTGCCGGCGTCGAATATGAAAGTGCTGGTAGCCGCCGCTGCTCTTGCCGAACTCGGTCCCGATTTCCGATATACGACCGCATTGTGGGCCACGGGCCCAGTCCGCGGCTCAACCCTCGACGGCGCACTACTGCTCGACGGCCGCGGCGACCCGACTCTATCGGGACGTTTTCATGTGAGTACGCAGGATGCCCTCAATGCGCTGGCTGACCTGGTGGTGCGGGCCGGAGTTACTCGTGTCAACGGCCCCTTGCTCATCGATGCATCGCGATGGGATTCGACTTCGGTTCCGGGCAGCTGGATGGTGGAAGATCTGGGATGGGTGTCGGCTGCCAGCGGCGGGCCCTTTGTGGTTGGCGAAGGCGAGATCACAGCGACTGTGTTTGGCGGTAGCGCCGCCGGTGACGCGGCGGCGGTCGAGTGGACTCCCGATTTGGGGTCAGATTGGCTCACGGCGGATGTGACAACCTGGGCGTTGGATTCCACCGCGCTCAGGCCCGGCTATCGCAGCGAGAGTCGACAGATCGTGTTGGGCGGGACACTCGGAATCAACACCCGGAAGCGTCAGCGTTTAGCGGCCCGAGACCCCGTGCGCATTGCCGGCGAACTCTTATTGACGACCCTACGCAGCCGGGGCGTTCGCATCGACGGCGGAGTAGAGTTCGCCTGGGAGCCAGGCGAGCCGGTTGGCGAGTGCTTTACGGGAAGGATCGAAGCCTGCCCGAGCGCAGCAAGACTCGCTCGCCAAGAGTCGCCCCCACTGAAGCGCATTGTCTCGGAGCTTCTCGCGCCCAGTCAGAATTGGATCACGGAACAGCTCCTAAGGACGTTGGGCGCAGAACGAGGAGAACGCGGGAGCTGGTCCGAAGGCCTGCGCATCGTCGAGGAGGTGCTGACGCGGGAGTATGGCGTTCTTTCTTCCGACATCGACATTTACGACGGTTCCGGAATGTCGGCTTACAATCTCGTCACTCCGCGCGCTCTGAGCGACATCCTATTTAGGGCGCGCAGTCTCGGGTTTGGCGACGATTTTCGAGCGGCGTTGGCATCGCCGGGCGAACGCGGCAGCACGTTGTCGGATCGACTTCGTGGGCTCGAAGATCGGGTGTTCGCCAAGACCGGAAGCCTGCGCCACACGAACTCACTGAGCGGTTATCTGATCCGCGACAACGGGCGTGAGATGGTTTTTTCGATTCTGACGAACGGGTCGGGACTCGACAGTCGTGACGTGCGCGATGCGATCGACCGGCTCGTGCGAGAACTCAGCCACTGGTAGGTCTGACCTAGACGGCTGCAGCGACAGCGAAATTGCGGCGCCCCTCCTACTTTCCTCCATCGCCCATCCGGAGGAGTGTCCCCATGAACCCGATTCGTTCTGTCCTGCGACTTCTTTCGCTCGTCGTCGTACCGTTGATCCCCTTAGGATGCACCGGTCCGGCGATTAGCG
The DNA here is from genome assembly GCA_035593235.1 of Phascolosoma agassizii. Taxonomy (NCBI): domain Eukaryota; kingdom Metazoa; phylum Annelida; class Sipuncula; order Phascolosomatiformes; family Phascolosomatidae; genus Phascolosoma; species Phascolosoma agassizii. The sequence continues at coordinate 73,445 of JAVJHY012287201.1, read as the reverse complement.
AGGAGGCCGAACCGGCGACAGCTCCTGCGCCTTCGGCGTTCAGCCAAGATCTCCCAATCGCTGATAGCATGGCGGGGTGGTACGCGCTGGGGTTCGGGGCTCACCACCTGTGCGCGGGAATGTGGGTGGTGGGCAGAGACTTCGAGCGGGCACCCCAGGAGGTGATCGACCAGGACATCGCTCGCTTCAAGCCCTTCGGCTGGGGTAATGACTTCCAATGGGCCATCGACGCATCCACCCATACTGCGACGGTATCGGACCCGAGCTACGGAAGCCGCTCAGCCCGGTACAACGGTGATCAGGGCTGCACGCTGCTTCCTGCCGGCTCTGACAACGTGTTCTTCAATCCCGTACGCGTGCCGACCTCGCTGCCCGACCCTGCCACCCAGCCCTGGCCGATGGGTGACATGGACGCGACGGGCAACTTCTCTGAGGTGGACGACGTGGCCCTGGATGCGGCATTCGAGGCGGCGTTTGCGGACACCGAGCAGAATACCCGTGGTCTGATCGTGCTGTACAAGGGCAAGATTATCGCCGAGCGCTACCTCGAAGGGTGGGGTCCGAACACACCGCAGCTCAGTTGGTCCATGGGCAAGAGCATCGCCTCGGCGCTAACGGGAGTCCTCATCCAGCGCGGAGTGTTTACGCTGGATGATCCAGTACCGATCCCCGAGTGGCGCGAGGCTCCGCTTGATCCGCGTGCACAGATCCGCATCCGCGACCTGCTACAGATGTCGAGCGGGCTCGACTTCGACAACTTCGGACTCAACGGTCGGAGTTCTTTGCTGACCAGCAACGAACACATGCGGATCTACTTCGATGCCCTGAACACGTACTCGCACGCGGTCAACCAGCCGCTGAGGTACGAGCCCGGCTCCGTTTGGCGGTACCGCAACACGGATCCGCTCTCACTCATGGTGATCGCCAAGTCGGCCGTCGAGAGCCGTGGTGAAGAATTCTTGACCTTCCCCCGGCGTGCGTTGTTCGACCGCATCGGCATGCGAAGCATGGTTGTTGAGACAGATCCGTGGGCGAACCTCATCATGAGTGGCTACGATTACGGCTCGACGCGCGACTGGGCGCGATTCGGGCTGCTACATCTGTGGGACGGCATGTGGGAAGGCGAGCGTATTCTGCCCGAGGGATGGTCGGACTTTGTTTCCACACCGGCGCCTGGAGACCCCACATTGGGGTACGGGGGTCTGTTTTGGCTGAACCGAGGTGGGGCGATGAACCGCATTCCCGAGGACGCATACTGGGCTTCCGGCTTCATGGGACAAACGACCGCAGTGATTCCGTCCCGGGACGTGGTAATCGTTCGCCACGGTCCCAGTCCGGGCGACTTTAACCCCTATTTCAACTCAGTAATGGGAGACGTGCTCGACGCGATCGGCGAGGCGTCGGAGCCCTAGAACCGTCGACCCTAACGCCGCTGGTGGTTCGTGAGCTGCCGCTCGGCCATCGCGTGTCCGGGGTTCGCTTCCAGGAATTCCTGGTACTGACGGATGACCTCTTCTCGGGTGATTTCGCCAGTGGCTTGCTGCGCCTCAACCAGACTCTCGAAAGTGAAGTAGAGATCGGGGAAAGCCTCGCGATTCCTGCGAAATAGATCCATCGCCTCGTCCTGGCGGTCCAGCCGAAATGTCCGCCACCCCACGCCATCGAGGATCGAGTAGGAAAGAATCTGGGGCGATTCGACCCGCATCATCTCATCGAAGACCGCGACGGCGGACGCCGGCCCGTCGGTATCGAGAGCCTGCAGGACGCGCAGTCCCAGAGTGATCCTTCGAGCCGACGCGTCACCCTCGTGAGTCTCTTCATTCAACGTCGACAGTTTGATCGCGTCCTCGAAGTCGCCTTGCTCCGCCTTCTCTTGGGCAAGTGATGCCAGCACACGCACACGCAAATCGTAGGCGGCGGCTCCGTAGAAGCGGCTGTGGATCGTGCGATAGACTGTTATGACCGAGTCCACGCCGCCCACTACTTCGGCAGCCTGCAACAGAAGCGGTAGGGGCCGGGGATCGACTCGCCCTTCGTGACACGTGACACATCCGACCTCGAAGTCCGGAGCGTTTCGATGTTGGAGGCCGGACAAATACTCGCCGTTAATAGCGCGAACCATCCGGATCATCTGCCGTGCCGTGCTCTTGTTGGACTTTGCATCTGAGGCAAAATCCCACTCGCGACGGGGTACCTCAAGATCCCCTTCGTGGCAGTGGAGACACCCTTCACCGGCCCGACGCGGAAGCCCGAGGGCGCTTAGGAATCCCAACATGACGTCGGTTAACTCGTCGTCAGTGATATCGACTGGGAGAGCTTGAATGTTCTGATGTTCACTCGTGACCGGGGCCTGGGCCTGCAGGACAGGACTCCCAAGTAATGAGAGAGCGAGCGCGGCGATCATCGCCATCGTCAGTTTTGTCATGGGTACTCCTCCTCGCGCTCAGATACCCCGGTTAGGAGACGTAGCAACGGCGCCGACCGTCAAGAACCTGTTAAGCCGACTCGCACAACCTAGGCGCCGTTGAGCGCCCGTCGTGTCGCGCGGTAGCCTTCTTCCAAGAAATACTTGGCGTGCTCGAAGGCGAACGCGGAGTAGTCGTCCACATCGGGACGGACGTAGATCAACGGCGGACCGTCCCACTCTTGGACTAGCGAGCGCCGGTCACGTCCGGACATGATGGAAAACAGCCGATCGTGGATCGCAATGATCCCCTGCTCCAAAATGCGTTCCCCATCCGCGCGCTCTCCCGACCCTACGTCGACCGCGATGATGCCCGTGGCGCCCAAGTCGGCGGCTCGTTGGCAGGGTAGGACTGCCGCAGTACCCCCGTCGACAAAGAGGCCTGATCCGATTCGGGCCGGCGGGTAGAGCACGCCCAGAGCCGCGGACGCATAACACGCCTCGGCGACGGTAACGTCTGTTCGCGCCCCGTTGCCGAACCACTCCGTGCGGCCGGTGTTGAGATCAACGGCGTTCATCTGAATCGGAATATCCAGGTCAGCCCAATCGTTTCGGGGGAGCATGCGCTCGATGTAGTCACGCAGGACATCGCCCCTGAACACGCTTTCCTCTCGGATCCCATTCACCCATACAACCCCGCGGTTGATCCGAACGATGTCCTCTTTTTTGAGGCGCAGACCCAAGCGCACCAGATGTGGCCACGTCATTCCGCCGGCCACAAACGCGGCGATCATCGCGCCGATGCTTGTCCCGACGATTCCTGCGACCTCAACGCCCGCCTCCTGAAGGGCCTGCCACGCGCCGGCGTGAGCGACGCCGCGCACGCCTCCGCCACCCAACACCACCCAGATACGATCGCCGAGCGCGGCGAGCGGTGTGTTGTTGCCCACTAAAGAACTAGGGCCCTCCCCAGCGTTATTGTTCTGCATGTTCTCTATGAGCCTCGTGGCGGTACGCTGCTACCCTGCGGAATGTGCGGTGCTTAGGGACGGACGGGAAGCAATCTGCACACTTGCGTCTCACATACTATGGGTGACATAGTATGTGTAGCAGACACGCACTGTGTTGAGTTGCAGGCGTCTTGGTGAGGTTAGGGAGGAGCGGACGTGGGGATCGAACGGGAGTGGATGAGGGGAGCGGGCGCACTGGCAGTGCTCACCCTCCTAGACCGGGGCGAGATGTACGGGTACGAGCTGGTGACGGCCCTCGAAGCTGAGTCAGGGGGCCTGTTGGAAATGGGGCAATCGACTGTGTACCCACTCCTGTATTCCCTCGAGCGCCGAGGCTTCGTGGCCACGGCAAGCCGGTCGGCCCCCACGGGCCGCACTCGCAAGTATTACAAACTGACCCCGACGGGGGTGACGTGGCTCGAGAAGCAGCGTCGACAGTGGGAGTTGCTTGTCGAAGCGTTGCGAAGGCTCGGCCTCGGACCCGGTGACGCGATTCCTGAAGAGGTAGCTCCATGAGCCCCGCGAGAGATCGGTTGCCCGAAGGGATCGAAGATGCGATCAAGCGCGTGCTTGCAGCGTCGGGGCTGCACGGTGTGGAACACTCCGACGTGGAGCGCGACTTGCGCGACCACTTCGAGGACGGCCTCGCGGCCGGTAAGTCGACCGAACGTCTCTTGGACCAATTCGGCGATCCCGAGGTGGCCGGCGCGAACATCGCCACGGTCCGGGCAGACCGCCTAGGCGCACTTGGCGGCCAGCACTACGACCGCACTGCGGGCACGGTGCTCGAGCGCATTTGGACGGAAGTCCGGATGGCGTTGCGTGCGCTGCGTCGCGCCCCGGCCTTCACCGCGCTAGTCCTGACCACTCTGGCCCTCGGCGTTGGGGCGAACACTGCGGTCTTTTCCGTTCTCGACTCTGTGCTCTTGCGGCCCCTACCCTATGCAGATCCGGGCGAGCTCGTGCATGTCCAAGAGACCTGGGGCGCGCCGGCCGAGCCCTACGAGTTCATGCGAGCTCCGTCGATTCTTGAAATGCGCGAGTGGGACGAAGTCTTCGAAGACGTGGCGGCATTCTATACATACCGCGAAACCGGCGCTGACCTCACAGGAGGCGATCGACCCGAGCGGGTGGTGGCCGTTCGGGTATCCGCCGGATTTTTCGAAACCCTCGGAGCATCGCCTGCTCTGGGACGGGTGTTCAGCGAACAGGAGTCGTTTGGCCCGGGGGAGTATGGGAGTGGGGAGGCTCCAGCGATCGCGGTTATCTCGCACGGGCTTTGGACTCGACGGTTCGGCGCTGACCGCTCCATCATTGGATCGACCATCGAGCTGGACGGCCGTGCCACCGAAGTCCTGGGCGTCATGCCCCGCGAGTTCGTGAACCCGTTCGGCTCGCCCGCCGACGTGTGGGTACCGCAGGACATGCGGCTGGGAGGAAGCAACAGTTGGGGTAACTACTTCCTTTCGGGAGTCGCGCGGCTCAAGGACGGACTCACGGTCGAGACGGCTCAAGGCCGAGCCGACGCTCGGGTTGCTCAGGTCATAGAGGTCAAACCGGAGTCATCTCAAGGCGAACAGTGGGGGTTGCTGCTCACGCCCCTTCAAACCCATGTGGTCGGCGACACACGTAGGACAATGTTGTGGCTCCTGGCGGCGGCGGTCGGTTTGGTCCTACTCAGTGCGTGCGTGAATGTAGGGAACCTCGTCTTCGCTAGAAGCCTGGACCGAGAGCGCGAAGTGGCCGTCAGAGGGGCGCTTGGGTCCGGCCGGCGAGGCCTCATTGCTCACCTCCTTACAGAAAACGCCGTGCTCGCGTTCGGGGGCAGCGTCTTGGGGCTAGGCTTGGGCCTACTCGGCGTTCGGACCTTGCTCGCGGTGGCGCCCGACGCACTGCCCGGGAACGTGGCTCCAGGCCTCAGCCTGGGTGTCTTCGGGTTCGCTCTGGCCGCGATGGCCGCCTCCCTGGTGATCTTCGGTCTAGCTCCTACTCTCCGACTTGCGGGCGTGGCCCCTGCTACGGTGTTGCGTGCCGGCGGCCGGGGTGGCACCGAGTCGAGTGGCCTCCGACGTGTCCGTTCAACCCTCGTGATCGCCCAGGTATCAGTTGCCTTGGTTCTGATGGTCGGAGCCGGACTGCTCGTACGCAGCTTCAGCGCCCTGCGGGATGTCCCGCTTGGGGTGAATGCTGAGCAGGTCTACACGTTCGAGGTTCACCTTCCTAGGTCACGCTACCCGGAAGGCGCGGACCGTCAGGCATTCCACGAACAACTCCGCGCGCAGGTTTCCGGTATCCCTGGCGTGGAGGCTGTGGGCGCTACCTCGTGGCTTCCCCTCAATGGCCGGTATCACGTTTGGGGTAAGCCCGTGCGTCTTGACCGAGACCCGGAAGAGCAGTCCGGGTGGGCGGCGGACGTCCGGATGGTGAACGGTGACTATTTCTCTTCGATGGGGATCGGGCTGCAAGGCCCAGAGCCAAGCGAAATTGATCCGGCTGGTGAGAATGTCATGTGGCTCAGTAGAGAGGTCGCGGAGCGGCTCTTCCCGGAAGGCGACGCGATCGGTGCTTGGGTTGGCGCGGCGAACGAGGAGCGGCAAGTCGTGGGAATCGTCGACGACGTGGCCCGGGACTCCCGCGGTGCCATGTCCCCGACCGTCTACGTTCCCCACGCACACTACGCCGACAATCGCAATTGGGCCTTGATTCAGACCGTCCGAACCCGCGGGGACTTCGAGGCGCTTCGGGTGGAAGTCGAACAGGCGCTGCGCGAAATCGACGGAAACCTCGTCCTATTCCGGCCTCGGCCGTTCGAGGGCTTCATCGCGATCGCTCGTGCCCAGGATCGGTTCGCGCTCCTTCTTATGGGTTCCTTCGCCGCGCTCGCCATGATTCTCGCAAGCGTGGGCACCTACGGAATCTTGGCGGGCAGCGTAACCAAGCGCAGTCGCGAGATCGGGATTCGGATGGCCTTGGGCGCCGACGCAAACCGGGTCAGGGCGGGGATAATGAAGTCCGCGCTGCTCATGATTGGGGCTGGTGTGGCCGTCGGGTGTGGCTTGGCGTGGACGGGCAGTCGCTGGCTTTCATCTCTGCTTTTTGAGATCCGGCCCAGCGATCCCCTCACGTACGTAAGCTCGATCCTGCTCCTGTTTGGACTCGGTGCGGTGGCCAGCTTCCTCCCGGCCCATCGGGCCACTCGAATCAATCCGGCGAGCACTTTGGCAGAGGACTAGCTCGCCGCACTTCCAACGACGGCGACATTCTCTCCACTCGCCCAACTCGACACGCCCGTACTTTGGCGATTTTGTCAACGAGCGCGGGCCTTCCTGTTGACCCTTGGTACCCCCATACCTAGCTTGTTGAGACTAAGAATCATTCTTGTTTAGCGATTTTTTCGAGTGGCTCCGCGACCCGACCGAAGCGGTCGAGTGCGGGGCCCGACTTGCCTTCTAGCTACCCGTTTGTCCGCTGCCAATGAGCGACGCTCCCATTCTGAATATCACCGGATTGACCGCTAAGGTCGCCGACGAAGACCTGCCCATTTTGAAGGGTGTCGACCTTGAGTTGAAGGCGGGCCAAATCCACGCGATTATGGGCCCCAACGGCTCAGGGAAGAGCACGCTCGCCAAGGTTCTGGCAGGTCATCCCGGATATGACGCCACGGGCGGCACGGTCGTCTATCAGGGACAGGACCTGCTTGAAATGGAGCCGGATGAGCGCTCCCAAGAGGGCGTTTTTCTGGCCTTCCAATACCCGGTCGAAATCCCCGGTGTTTCCATTGCCAACTTCTTGCGCAGCGCGCTCCAGGCGCGGCTCGCCGAAGGCGAAGATCTGGACCTCTTCGACTTTCAAGACGTGCTCTTGGCCAACATGGACATGCTGAAGATGGACCATGCGTTCGCGGAGCGTCCGGTCAACGACGGGTTCAGCGGCGGGGAAAAAAAGCGCAACGAGATCCTGCAAATGGCTGTGCTGCAACCCACGCTCGCGCTCATGGACGAGACCGATTCGGGCCTGGACATCGACGCGCTCAAGATCGTCGCGAGCGGAGTGAATACACTGAAAGAGCAGCACCCGAACATGACAGTGCTCCTAATCACGCATTATCAGCGTCTACTCAACTACATCAAGCCCGATTTTGTCCACGTGATGGTTGATGGGCAGATCGTGCGTTCCGGCGGACCCGAGATCGCTCTCGAACTTGAAGACCAGGGTTACGCGGAGTACCAAGAGGCGGAAGTCGCCGCACATTGAGGCTATGAACGATGCCGGATAATGAACTCGTCGATGGCTTAGGGCTCGACGAATACAAGTACCACTTCATTACTGAAGACGAACCCCTCTTCCGGTCCGACCGTGGACTGAACGAGAAAATCGTTCGCGAGATCTCGGCTCAAAAGGACGAGCCGGAGTGGATGCTGGAGTTTCGCCTGAAGGCACTCGAGATCTACAACAAGAAGCCCATGCCCACCTGGGGCGGGGATCTGTCGAATCTCGAAGCCGTGCTGGACCAGATCTACTTCTACGTGCGGCCTCAAGAGAAGATGGAGCGTTCCTGGGACGACGTGCCGTCGTCGATCAAGGAAACCTTCGAGAAGCTGGGGATTCCCGAGGCGGAGCGTGAGATCCTGGCCGGCGTCGGCGCTCAATACGAGTCCGAGATGATCTACCACTCCCTCAAAAAGGAATGGGAGGATCAAGGCGTGATCTTCGACTCAATCGAAGACGGCCTCAAGAATCACCCAGAATTGTTTAGGGAGTATTTCGCTAAGGTTGTCCCCACCGCGGACAACAAGTTCTCTGCGATGAACTCCGCGGTTTGGTCGGGCGGGTCGTTCGTCTACATCCCGCCCGGTGTTGAACTCGACACCCCGCTGCAAGCATACTTCCGGGTGAATCAGGAGCAGATGGGGCAGTTCGAGCGGACGCTCATCATCTGCGGTGAAGGATCACGCGCCCACTACATCGAGGGGTGCACGGCGCCGGTCTACTCGACCGACTCGTTCCATTCGGGCGTGATCGAGATCGTGGTGAACAAAGGCGCGCACTTCCGCTACACGACGATCCAGAACTGGTCCAACAACATGTACAACCTCGTCACGCAGCGTGCGATGGTGCACGAGAATGCGACGATGGAGTGGCTGGACGGCAACTTGGGATCGAAGCTCACGATGAAGTACCCGTCGTGCATGCTCGTTGGTGAGCGAGCCCACGGGTCGATCATGTCGATCGCCTACGCAGGCGACGGCCAGCACCAAGATACGGGCGGCAAAGTCGTGCACGCTGCGCCGAACACCACGTCTTCGATCGTCTCGAAGTCGATCTCGAAGGGCACGGGACGTTCAACGTACAGGGGACTGTGCAAAGTCCACGACGGATCGACTGGCTCCAAGTCGAACGTCGAATGCGACGCATTGCTCATCAATGACACGTCGCGGACCGACACGTTTCCGTACATCGAGGTCGAAGAGAACGACGCGAACATCGGGCACGAGGCAACCGTCTCGAAGATTGGCGATGAACAGCTGTTCTACCTGACCAGTCGCGGGATCTCGCAAGAAGAAGCGATGGCCCTCATCGTTCGTGGCTTCATCGAGCCCATCGCAAAGCTGTTGCCCTTGGAATATGCGGTCGAATTGAACCGCTTGATCGAACTAGAAATGGAAGGCTCTGTCGGCTAAATGACTACAACTGCGATGGCGGTAGAGGGAGTGACGGCGGCACTCAGCCTAGAGGCGGTAGAACGTCTTGGGGCGAGTGGCCCCGAGTGGATCCAACAGAGGCGGCTCAATGCCTGGGGCGTGTACGAAAACACACCCATGCCTACGACCCGGCTTGAAGATTGGCGTTACACCAACCTGCGCCGCCTCCTGGACCTAGACGAGATGGTGCTTCCCGAGGTCGCAAGCAAGACGACCGTCCTTCCGGACGCGGTTGTCGCCGCAATGGAAGCCGATCGCGAGGCGAGCGGCCACGTCGTCGAAGTCGACGGGCGAATTGTCCACATCGACCTCGACCCGGCACTCGCTGCCCAGGGCGTCGTGCTTATGTCCATGTGGGACGCCATGGCGGCGGGCGGTGCCGTAGGCGACCTGCTCGAACGGTACCTCGCGACTCAAGCGTTACCGCCCGCAATCGGGAAATTCCAGGCGCTCAACGCAGCGATGTGGACCGACGGAATTCTGCTCCACGTGCCCAAAAACGTGCAGCTCGAACTTCCGATCCGAGCAACTCGCTGGGCTTCGCAGTCCGGAGCGGCGTACTTCACCCGGGCACTGATCGTCGCAGAGCAACACAGTCAGATTTCCTTCGTTGACGAAATCCTTTCGGACGACTTCGAGAAACAAACCCTACATTCGACAGCCGTCGAATTGATCGCTAAGGACGGCGCGCAGGTTCAGTACGTATCGGTGCAGCAGATGGGCAAGGGTGCCTTTTACCTGTCCCAACAACGCACTCTCGCTAACCGGGACTCCACGCTCGACACGTTGAACGTGAACTTGGGCGCTTCGATCGCCCGTGTGGATTTGAACGCTCAACTCCTCGGGCCCGGCGCCAATTCGGACATGTTGGGTCTGTACTTCGGTGACACCGACCAGCACTTCGATCACGCGACGAGTCAGGACCACATCGCGCCCAACACGACGTCCGACCTCTTGTACAAAGGCGCGCTGGACGACTCGGCGCGGGCGGTCTTCAGAGGGATCATCAAAGTCCACCCGGGTGCACAGCGCACGGATGCGTACCAGACCAACCGCAACCTACTCCTGTCGAGTGAGTCGCAGGCGACGTCGCAACCGAACCTCGAGATCGAGGCGGACGACGTGAAGTGTTCGCACGGTGCAACTGTCGGTCACCTCGACGACGAGGCGCTGTTTTACCTGATGAGCCGCGGGCTGCCAAGGGAGCGCGCCGAACGTCTTGTGGTCATGGGGTTCCTCGGTGAAGTCATGAGCCGACTACCCTTGGGTGGAGTGATCGAGAAGGTGAGCAACGCCATCGCTAAGAAGCTCGGACGTGCCTGAGCAGGAAACGTCCGGAACGGCCGGCCAGTGGGTCGAGGCTGCGCCCGCGGACTCGTGTCCTTCAGGTGAGGTGCTTCGCGTCGAACTGGGTAAGCTTGAGGTCGTGCTAGCGAACGTCGACGGGACGGTCTACGCCCTCGAGGACGTGTGCTCCCATCAGGACTTTCCGCTCAGTGACGGTGACCTTGAGGGCACGGAGCTCGAGTGTGCCTTCCATGGCGCCAAATTCGACGTGTGCACCGGCAATGCGACTCAACTTCCAGCGATTAGGGCCGTTCGCAGCTTTGACGTCGAGGATCGAGACGGAGTGCTTTACGTCCGGGTCGACTGAAAGGATGACGAGGTGATGGAAGCTACAGTGCTGGACCCTGTGCGCATTCGAGCAGACTTCCCCGTCTTACATCAGGATGTACACGGACACCCGCTGGTCTATCTAGACAACGCCGCGAGCACCCAAAAGCCCACGGCCGTCCTTGATGCGATGCGCTACTACTACGAGCACGATCACGCGAACGTGCACCGCGGCATCCACGAGCTGAGCCGCCGGGCCACGGATGCGTATGAAGATGCCCGCGTGAAGGTCGCGCGCTGGATCAACGCTCCCGACCCAGTCGAACTGATCTGGACCCGCGGCACCACCGAGGGCATCAACTTGGTGGCCGACGGATGGGGATATGCGAATCTGACGGAGGGTGACGAGGTCATTCTCTCGATTCTCGAACACCACTCGAACCTGATCCCCTGGCAGATGGTGGCGAAGCGCACAGGAGCCAAGCTCCGCTTCGTCGATGTGGACGAAGCAGGTCGCCTGCGCATGGACGAGTTCGAAGCCCTCCTGAGTGAGAGGACCAAGGTCGTTTCGCTGGGGCATGTCTCGAACTCGATTGGCACCATAAACCCCATCCAAGAGATCGCTGCCAAGGCCAAAGCAGCTGGAGCGCTGATGGTGGTGGACGGGGCCCAAGGCGCCCCGCACTTACCGGTCGACGTGCAGGCGCTCGGGTGTGACTTCTACGCCTTCAGCGCCCATAAGATGTGCGGTCCGACCGGCATGGGCGCGTTGTGGGGACGGCGCGAGTTGCTCGAAGCCATGGATCCCTACCAGGGTGGCGGGGAGATGATTTCGGTCGTCGAGCTCGAGTCGAGCACGTGGGCTGAGCTCCCTCACAAGTTTGAGGCGGGCACACCAAACATCGCGGGAGCCGTCGGCTTCGGAGCGGCGGTCGACTACCTCGAGGAGATCGGCCGAGATGCGGTCCGAGCCCACGAGGTCGACCTCGTGGGATACGCACTCGAGAAAATGGCCGAGATCCCCTGGATCCGAGTCTTCGGCCCCCCCTCTCTCGAAGAACGCTCGGGTGTGGTGGCGTTTGAGGTTGAAGGGGCCCATCCTCACGACGTGGCCACGATCCTCGACGCGCACGGTGTCGCGATCCGAGCGGGACACCATTGTACCCAGCCGCTCATGCGGCGGCTGGGCGTGCCGGCGACGAATCGAGCGTCGTTCTACATCTACAATACCCGGAGCGAAGTGGACGCCATGGTTGGTGCTCTTCACGCCGTACACGACATCTTCGGCACCTAATCCATGAATCACCCGGAACCAAAGCTCTCGGCACTGTACCAGGAAGTGATTATCGATCACTACCGGAAGCCGCGTAACAAGGGTGTGCTCGAGGACTCCACCGTTCAGGTACACATGCTGAACCCGTCGTGCGGCGACGAGGTGCAGCTGCAGCTGAGAGTTAAGGACGGCATTGTTGAGGACGTAAAGTTTGCGGGCCAAGGCTGCTCCATCAGCCAAGCTTCCATTTCAATGATGACCGGCCTTGTAAAAGGGAAATCTACCGCCGAGGCCCAAGCACTTGCCGCGCGCTTCACCGAGATGATGCATGGCGACGAGGATGCTTCGAAGGATAAAGTCTTGGGAAACCTGCGAGCACTCGCCGGGGTGAGTCAGTTTCCGGTACGGACCAAGTGCGCCCTGCTCGGGTTCAATGCCCTTGGTGAGGCTATTGAACGCTCCGAAGCGGAGCCAACGGACGATCTGGTCAACGAGACATCTGAGTCCGTAACTGACCAGCCCTAGAACACCCTTCCTCCACACGACGCCAGAATGCAAACGCATCCGAAAGCCGCGCTCGATTCGATCACTCGTCCGATAATCCTTCTGTCTTGTGTGGCTGCGGTGGCCCTCTTTCCGGTCGCCTGTGGAGACGCAGCCCCCGTTGAAGAGGACGTCCCCTTCGTTCCGGCCGGACCGCCTGCGCGCGATTCGATGTCCGACGCTTCGATGGACGGCATTGCGGCAGAAGAGCTCGTGCTGGCGCTTCCCTGGACCACCGGTCGTATGAACCGCGAGGCAACTCCCGGGCAGGCACAGCGGACGATTGACAACGTGCTGCTTTTGTCCGGCGAGGGGTTCGACCGGTTCATCGTGACCTTCCGTGCCGACGCACCGGCCTTCCCGGGATACACCCTCGACTACATCGAAGGACCCGCGGCCGACTGCGCCGCGGATGCCAGCGAGTCCAGCTTCGACAGTTCGGGCGAAGCCTACCTGCAGCTCCGGCTGTCGGCCGTCCGCGGCCATGAGGACGATGGGACCAATACATCGGGCCCCAGGACGATACGCGGCGGCTCTGAGCATGTGATGGCTGCCCACAAAACGTGCGATTTCGAGGGAGTCGCTGAGTGGGTGTTCGATCTTTCGTCGGCGCACGCTTACCGAATCATGGAGCTGCAGGGTCCCAGCCGGTTGCTCGTCGATATCCAGCATCCGTTTACCCCGGTCCCGGACCCGGCGAGCTAGCTATCCTGAGCTAGCGCCAGCTCAACCCTGCGGCATGCTGCGCCCCTGTCGGGCGTAGTGTGCACGCTTCTTGCCCCTACCCCTGCTACACGAGCGCCACGGTGCGTGGCGACAACAGACATGAATTTGTCGGGTGATGACCCGACGAAGCGGACTGACGGTTTGAGAGCCGGGAACTGACAGACCGCGGGGAAAGACGTGGTGAGTATCGAACTTGGGTTCCTAGAAACCCGGGTCGCCCGCCGGCTCTTCCTGAGGTTTGTGCTGTGCGCAGTCTTGCCAATCGGAGTATTGGCAGCGCTGTCGTACACTGCCGTTACGGCGAACCTCAGAGAACGTGGGGACCTGAGAATACGCGAAGTGGCGCTAGCCACTGAAGGGTCCGTACGCGACCGTCTTGATCGGGCGCGCGACGACCTGACGCTCTTGGTGGCTGTCGTGGATCCCAAGATGGGTCCAGACACTCGTTCTGCCGTCGCTTTGGATTTCATCCGAGACGCGTTGATCGAGCTACCGAGACCGAACGGCTTCGCATCCGTGGTCGTAACGGCTCTTGAGGGCGGGAGCGAAGTGGTCTTCGGTAAGGCTTTTCACACCCCCACGCTCGACGAAGCCCGACTCGCACATCTGGCTGCTGGCCACGTCCTGCTACTTGAGGTCGAGGGCGACTCGGCGCAGATCTGGATCGGCAAGACGGTCTCAGGATCCAGCAAAACGGTCTCAGAATCCGACCCTGGCGGAGCGATCGTTTGGGTTCAACTCGATAGCGCCCACCTGTGGGAAACTTCTGCTCAACTCGCGGCCCTTCCCGACGACGGCGGCCTGAGTGTTCTCAACGCGGGCTTCGCTGCACTACATGGACCCGCGATCGCCGATCGTGCCCTTCGCGCCAGTCTAGAAGAGGCCGTCGCGACCAAAGAAGCCGGTTCGTTTCGATGGGATTCTGAGCAGGCGGAGTCCTTCCGGTCCGTGACACGACCGATTTACTTGGGCGAAGAGTTCCGCTCCAACAACTGGCTTGTCGTTGTTAACGTCCGAGAGCAGGCCGCACTCGCCGCTCTAGGTGGCTTCGCGATCGCGTTCTTTCCGCTCGTGGGTCTCGCTTTAGTGATCGTGATGCTCTTCAGCGTGTCCGAGATACGCCGTACGATTCTTCCGCTTCAACAGCTTCATGAAGCCACCCGGCGAATCTCGGCCAAAGACTTCGACGCACGTGTGGCCGTGTCCACAGGCGACGAGTTCCAGGACCTCGCCGGATCGTTTAACGGGATGGTGGAGAACCTCGGCGAACAGTTCAAGACGCTGACCGCGATGCAGCAGTTGGATCGCGTCGGTCTTAGTGCGAACAGCCGTCGTGATATTACGGATGTCCTCCTTCAGACGCTTCTGACCATCCAAGACGGTGAGGCGATTTCGGTCTGCACATTTGCTAAAACTTCCGGCGAAGAGAGTCTCTCTCACGCCGTGGTCCGTATCGGACCGGAAGTGACGATCGTTCACCGCTTCGACTGCTCTCCTTCAGAGTTGCGGCCATTTGCGAGTGCCGAGTTCTCCCTCATTGATGTTGAGACGCGCGAACAGCTCCCGTGTTTCCTGAGAGTGCCGCCGTTCAACGACTTGGCGCACAAGCGCTTCCTCATCCTGCCGATCGACTCCCGAGATATTTCCCGGGGATTGATCTGCCTCGCTTCGACGAACGCAGACGCGTTCACGAGCGATTGTATTGATCGGGCCCGCCACCTGACGGACCGGGCTGCGCTCGCGTTTTCGAACGTGAGCCGCATGGAAGATTTGTCACACATGAACTTGGGTGCCATGCAAGCGTTGGCTCGTGCTATCGATGCCAATTCTCCTTGGACCGCAGGCCATTCGGAGCGAGTGACGCGCGTCTCGGTAGCCCTCGGGCGCACGCTAAATCTGGACGACGTAAACATCGACCTGCTGAGGCGGGGCGGACTCTTGCACGACATCGGGAAGATCGGTGTGCCTGTCGAGGTGCTCAACAAACCGGGCGCTCTCACCGACGAAGAGTTCGAGCGAGTCAAAGAGCATGTGACGGTTGGGGCCCGCATTCTGGAGCCAATCGCAGCGTACTCCGACCTGCTACCGATTGTGCTGTACCACCACGAACGCATGGATGGTCAGGGATATCCGGCTGGCTTAGTGGGCGAAGACATTCCCTACCTGGCGCGTATCGTGGCGGTTGCCGACATGTTCGACGCGCTTACATCAGACCGTCCCTACCGGAAGGGCCTTCCCTTCCGCACCGCCGTGGAAGTCATGCGCAACGCTGCGGGATCGCAGCTCGATGAAACCGTGGTTGCTGCATTCATGTCACTTGTCCAGGAGGACAGCGTGGAATTGGATCTACTGAACGATGATTCGCACAACGAAATCGAGATCATTTGGGATCAACGGAAGGAAGCCGAGCGGGAACGTGAGCTTCCGCCGAAACGTCCAGACTACGAACCGGTCGAAGCACCAACAGGCAGCGATCGGCACGTCGGCAGGAGGCTGGTCGGGCCTACGGTTGGAGCAACACTTTAATTGCCTTGTTCTCGCCACGATCCATTGCTTTGAGCAGTGCGCCTCGGTACTCAGCCAGCGGGTACACGTGGGTCACCATTGCGCCGACAGGGAGCTCCGAACGCAGCAGGAGGGCCTGGGTAACCTCGAACGTGTGTAGCCTGCGGCCTTCCCACTCTTCAGTGCCGTAGCCGACGAATCCCTCTACGTGCAGTTCGCGCGCCCAGAGGAAGGTGAGGTCCAACTTCTTGATCTCGGCGGCACAGCCCAGAACGACAACCCTCCCCCGTGCCGTCGCGTAGCGCAGGCTTTGCTCAATTGACCCCTTGTTCCCGACGCAGTCGTAGATCCGCTTGAAGCCGCCTCCTGAGTACACTTCGGGCCCCACGATCGGCATGTAGGCCTGGGCGCCGGTGGTCATCAATGCCTCTCGCGCCTCGTCCCCCGGACGGACCACATCACTTGCCCCGAGAGCTTTGGCCAAGTCCATCTCAATCTTGCGCTTGGCCTGCGCCACTAACGGCCCGTCGTAGCCAAGGGAACGAAGGGCCCAGATGGTCGCGAAGGCGATCGGGCCGCTACCGATGACAAGCACCGGTCCATCGGGCGGCGGGCTCCCCAACACCGCGTGGACTGCGATCGACAGCGGCTCCATCAGGGCCGCCACGCGGTCGTCGAGCGAAGGATCCACGGGGAAAACACTGTCCTCGTGCGCCACCATGCGCTCACCCCAGCCGCCTGGGAGGTCCGCGTGGTACCCCATCGTTAGGCCGGGGCTCAGAGCCGAACCGGCCACTTGCAAGGGGCCCTCTTCGCCCGCCCGAGCACACGTGCAGTGGCGACCTTCCCCACAAGACTCGCACGGTGAGTCATACCCGCGAGCGGCGCAGTGCAACATCGGATCGACGGTGATCCGATCTCCGGGTTGCACCCGAGTCACGCCTGAACCAACGGCTTCAACAACGCCGACGATTTCGTGCCCCAGCACGGCGGGAAACGAACCGAACGGCTCCATCGCAGGACTCGATGAATACGCCAGATTTCCGAGATCTGACCCGCAGATGCCACACAGAAGCACGCGGATTTTTACCCACCGCGGACCGGGCACCTCGGGCTCCGTTACGTCACCGATCCGGAGTCCGCTCAACCAGCCGATGGTCGCGGCGCGCGTGAAGCCCCCCAGCCCTCGCGCCAGCAGGAAGCGCGGCACGGAAACGTCGAATGTCACTGCGCGCATAGGGAATTCCTGTAGGGAAACGGTGCGAGGTCGAGTAGGGATCGCGGCGCCTTGAACGGCGGCCTTAGATTACCGGAACTCCATAGGGGGTGCCAGCGCTTTTGGCACGCAAACTCTTCTTTCCCATGCAGGTCAGACGACGATGAGAACCGCCGTAGTCTCAGGGGTCCGAACTCCCTTCGCCAAATCGGGCAGCGTGTTGGCCGGAATGTCGGCCATCGAGCTCGGTAAGAGCGCGGTCGGCGAGGTGGTCGCTCGTTCCGGCGTGCCCTCTGAAGAGGTGGACAAACTCATCTACGGGACGGTCGTCCACGACACGCAGGCACCCAACATCGCCCGCGAGGTTGGGCTTGCCACGCTGCCCAAGACGGTGCCGGCTGTCACGGTCTCACTCGCGTGCGCGTCGTCCAATCAGGCCATCGCCGATGGAGTCAACCTGATCAACCAAGGGTACGCGCACATTGTCGTGGCCGGTGGATCGGAGTCGCTTTCGCACGTGCCCATCACGGTGAGTGAAAGCCTCTCGAAGCGCCTGGTGAGGGCCTCGAAGGCGAGGACTCTGGGACAACGAGTCGGGGCCTTCAAAGGACTGCGTCCAAAGGACTTGATTCCGGTGCAGCCAGCGATCGCCGAACCCACCACGGGCGAAAGCATGGGTGAGTCCGCCGAACGTATGGCGAAGGAGAACGGCATCTCGCGTGAGGCCCAGGACGAGTGGGCGTTGCGATCTCACCAGTTGGCCGATGCGGGCACAAAAGACGGGCGACTGCTCGAAGAAATCGCGCCAATCTATGTCCCGCCCAAATACGAGACGACGGTCGACCGTGACAACGGGATCCGCGAGAACACGAGTCTCGAGAAGTTGGCGGGGCTGCGACCGGCCTTCGACCGACGGCACGGCTCCGTGACCGCGGGCAACGCGTCACCGCTCACGGATGGCGCCTCGGCCGTCGTCCTGATGTCGGAAGAGCGTGCCAAGGCCGATGGCGTCGAACCCATGGGTTGGGTTCGCAGCTACGCCTTCACGGCCCTCGATCCGGGTACGCAGCTCCTGCAGGGCCCGTACTACGCGGCGCCGATCGCGTTGGAGCGGGCGGGTGTAACGATGGCCGACATCCAACTGATGGAGATGCACGAAGCCTTTGCTTCACAGGTGCTGTCCAACTTGCAATGGTGGGAGTCAGACGAGATCGCAGAGCGGGAGCTGGGCCGCTCGAAGGCTGTCGGGCACCCTCCGCTTGATCTGATCAACGTGATGGGTGGATCGATTGCGATTGGCCACCCCTTTGGGGCCACTGGGGCCCGTGTCACGACGACGCTTCTCAACGAAATGCGCAGACGGGACCTAGAGCTGGGGTTGATTACGGTGTGCGCCGCAGGGGGGCTGGGATTCGCCATGGTCGTGGAGCGAGCCTGATGGACGCGAATCAATTGGACGCGAATCAGCCCGCAAACCTCGAACGCATCGCAGCCGACCTACCGGAGCTGTGGTCGCCTAGGGTCGTGACCCGGGTGGCAGATCAGTTCGTAAAGGTGGCCCGCATCCAGGGCGAGTTCGTCTGGCATGCCCACGATGAGCAGGACGAGTTGTTTCTCGTCCTCAAAGGGACTCTAGTGATTGAGCTTCGCGATCGGGACGACGTGACGCTGAACACGGGGGATACCTTCGTAGTCCCCGCTGGAGTCGAGCATCGGCCGGTAGCGAAGGACGAAGTCTTGATTGCGTTGATTGAGCCGGTTGAGACGCTACACACCGGTTCAGTGGAGTCCGAACTCACCCGCTCCATCGAGGAGCAGGTCGGGTAGCTAGCCGACTCGTAGTAGCTAGCCGTCTCGGGTCGCTTGGTGGTTGTCCTGTCCCGCGTCAATTTGTCCATGGTCCCCGAGCTGGCGAATGACGATCGCCATGGCCCGCTCCGCAACGGCGAGGATTGTCAGGGCGGGATTCGGACCTGGAGACACAGGGATCACCGAGCCATCGAGCACCATGAGGTCAGCATGCCCGAATACCCTACCGGCGTGATCCACAACGCCAGATTCCGGACTCTCACCCATGGGGCACCCCCCCTGGTTGTGTGGAATCTCAACACGCTTCAGTAGGAAGGCGGGAAAGTTTGGCAGCCACCAGGCACGGGCGGCTTTGGCCACTTTGCGGCCCAGTGTGTTGAGGTAGCGGTAAAACTCGAGATTGTCGGCAAACGGGTAGTCGATGTAGGCCCTGCCGTCGGTTCCCAGTTTGAACGTACCCACGGCGTCATCACGCCCCATCTTCAAAAGAGGGATGGGCCAACTCCGCGCGATCAGCTCGAATGGTGGGATCCATCGCCGGAAGAAGTTTGTGAATCGGATCACACTGCCGTAGCGGTGGGGCCGCCACAGGCCCAGCGACGACAGGATCAGCACGATACCCGCACGAATGGGCGTCGGATAGCGGCCGGACTCGACGTAGGCGCCTTGGCTGGTGCCGTCGCGGTGTCGGAACATGATGTAGTCGGAGTTCACGGTTCCGACATCAGGATCAAACGCGGGTCTGGAGATCGCCAGGCCGAGGACGTATGCGACGGCGCCAGCCAGAACCCACCAAACGGAAGAGGCAACAAGCCCCACGACAAAGGCGACGAGTCCTCCCCAGGAAAGGAAAAAGCCGCGGAAGGGGAGCATCAAACTGATGAAGTCTCCATTTGACGTGTAGCGCTGGCCTAGTGCCGTCGGTAAGTCGGGCAGCGTCTGGTGGACGTCGCGATTGCGAAGCAAGAGCTCGGTGGAACCGACCGCGCCAGCCGAAACGACGAGGCATCGCGTGGTAACGGACTCGCTTTCGTCATGGTGTTCTACCAACCGGGGGAACCAATTTCGGAGTGTTCGTTTCCACCGTGAAGGCTCCTTCACGTAGCGAGCATAGTCCACCCTCCAGCCGCCCCCAGGGAGCGACTCGATCTTGTCCGCCTGACAGAGTGCTCGAATCTCGGCGCCTTGTTTCTGGGCCAAGAATAGGTAGTTCCGATCGAGCGAGTTCTTGCTTCCCACGTCACCCCCCAGTAGGGAATGCTCCCGCGGATCGGAGTACCACTGCTGCGCCCCGTGCTTGTTCGTGAACGGCTGTCCGGCGCCACCTTCGGGGGGCGCGAAACTGATGCCGAGTCGAATGGGCCCGTAGGATTGAACGAGCTCGGGTTCCCGCTCGGTGAGCCTCTTCCCGACCTCGTAGAACAGCTGCGTCGTCCGGACCTGGGAGTACGGCGCGTAGTCCGGGTAGGGCGTGGCGTCCATGACGTCTTCGGCAACGTCGTAGTAGGGCGCCAGTTCGGTCGAGGTTATCGCGGGTGGGAATCCAGCGAAGTCTTCGCGGCGTTTAAGCGTTGCGGCATACACATGCGAGCCTCCGCCCACCCCGGCTCCCAACCAAGGGATGATGTGGCGTCCCCGCGGCTTCAATTCGTTGATTCCGAACCTGTGGCGGGCGGGGGACCAAAAGGCGTCTGGGTCGGCCTCGAACGCGTCGCGCTTCACCCAGTCTCCTCGCTCGAGGACGATGACCCGTTGGCCTGCCTCCGCGAATCGAAGAGCGGCTACGGATCCACCAAAACCCGATCCGATCACGAGCACATCGGTGTCGAAAAGGCTAGCCATCACCAAACCGCTTTTCGTTGAGCGCGCGACGCGACGCAGCGGCGGCGACGATGTCCCTGCTAAGACTAGCGAAAAGGGTGGGGTCGCTCTCACGGGCGCTCCTCAAGCGCTGTTCCAACTCGACTTCAAAGCCGCTTGTACCCTTCCCTGGCGCCTTGCGCAACGTGAAAAAATCACTGCCCTCGTCGTCGTTAAAGACGCGTAGGCAGGCGATGTCCAGGCGGTCATTGAGAAACAAGACGGATGCTCCAAAGGCCGGCGTAGGGCGGCGCGTGTCCACTGTCCAACCACCCGTGTTGTACACCTGGGCGGTCATGGTTTCTCCCGTGTCCGACAACTCTGCCTCGAACGGCTTGTGTGTGTGTCCGAACACGAATGTGAGATCACTCGGCGAGCAATGGAGCTCCTCTCTCACCTGTCGCAGCGTCGGCCCGAACAGATACGCCTGCGTCCCTTCTATCGTCTTTGGGCTACAGACCTGCGCTGCATCCCCGCGCTCCCCCGACAATCGAGTAGCCAAGAAGCGGAAGACTCGAGTCAGCACGATTGTGCGTATCCAGCGAATGGGGAGGAAGGGGAGTTTGAGGACTGGCGCGACCCTGCCGGCCAAATCGTGAGCATACCGTCGCGCTCGGTTCGGATAACGCAGCATTTCGAAGAGGGTTTCGGCGTCTCGCCCGGCCCGGCCCGACCGCCCCAGCAACGACCAAACGAAATCGATCCAAGCAAAGTTCTCGGCTTCGATTTCTTCGACCGTTTCGGCCGGAGGGTGACCGGGAATCAACCAACGGCGAGCACGGGAAAAGAGGTGATACAACGACTCTACGTAGTGTCCGTGATGAATCACGACACAGCGGTCTCGATCGTGATCGTAGAGCGCCAGGTTCGGATACAGGACTCTTACCCGATGAGGATGGCTCGCGGAATCGGGATGAAGGTCATGGTCCACGTGTCCGAGCACATCATTCAGAAGCAGTGAATCCACTGCCCCTTCGATCGTCAGCGGCGAAGAGTGTCGAGGCGGTGGCAGGGCCACCTCCTGTTTTGTCGCCACAATCCTCATCCGATACTGAGTTTCACGTGCCATTTCCCAGAGGTGGTGGTCGTGGTTCCCAGGGAGGTAGAGGATCTCTTCGATTAGCTCGGCACCGGGTACCAAGAGTAGCTCCGCAAACCGCTCGAAGATCATGAGTGACGCATTGACGGTCCCGAAAGCGAGCTCCAGAAAGTCGCCGTTCATGATCAAAGTAGGCGGCGGCGCACCTGCGGAGTTCTGCTCGACGATCGACCGCAGCATTGCTACCAGTCCCGCCAGCGCGTCGCTTGCGCGGGTTGGATCAACTTCACCGGTCCTCGAGTCGACTTCCGTAAGAATGCTGTCCTTGTCCCCAAGGTGGAGATCGGAGAGCACGATATAGCGGACGTCGTCCACTGCGGTGGTCAGGTGAGCCCCTGGACTTGTTCCCCGCGCTTTTCCAACACGACGCGTGACATTTCAGCGAAACCCAGACCCCGATCTGCATCGGTGACGAAAGCCGGAGCATACTCCATTCGAGGAAGATGCTCCGCAACGTTTGCTACTCCGACGCTCGCCGGGAAGTAGGCGAAAGCAGCCACGTCGTTGCCTGAATCCCCTATAAAAAGCCAACGCTCCCGTTCAGCCCCCAGGTCCAGGGAAAGACCCTCGGCGAGCGCCCGAATCGCCCCCTCCGCCTTGTCCCAATCACCGGGTATGGCGTGAGCGTGCACACTCGAAACCGCGCTCCGCGCTCCCTCTTCGCGAATCAGGGCGGTCAACCGGTCGACTTCATCCCGGGAGAGCGAGTCCGCCTCGCCGATGTCGAACGCCAGATCACAGCGTCTGGCTCGTTGATCGTTCGCGAGCCTCACGTTGGGCATCTCACGAGCCACACGCGCTGCCACGCGGTCCAATACGGTCCGTTGCCGCTCCCTCATGGGTTCGACATCAAAATACCCCTCGCGGACGATGGACCCGTCCCGCCAAACCCATCCGGCGCCGTTCTCTCCCACCGCAACATCGACCGGTAGGATCCGGGCAAACAGGTCGGCCCAGCCGAGCGGTCGACCCGTCACGCAGGCAAGGTTGAGACCTGCCTTTTTGAGATCGTACAGCGCAGCCAGGGCCTCGACCTCGAGGTGCCCGTCACGCGTAATCGTGTCGTCAACGTCGAAAACGATGCCCCGAAGACCCTGACAGGTCTCCGGAGCAATCTGTTCGATAGGCGTGAGCTTCAACCGCTGCCGACTCCGCTAATGCGCTGTCGCGTCCTGCTGTTTGGTCCAGACGTAGTCCATCGCCGCCACGCCACGGTGGCAGCTGATGCAACCCACGCCTTTACCCGAAGCCTCGACTGTCCCATCGGCAAGTCGTTTGAGCCACCACCAGTCGTTGTTGTCCGCGTCGAACCCCGGGACCTTGTACATGACGGTGGTCGCCGCAAAGGTCGAGTCCGGCATGTAGTTCTCTTTCACGATGATCGAACCGGCAGCCAGGAGGTCTGCGCCCGATACAATTCCTTCGGCCGCTATCGAGTTCACGTAGGTGGTCAAAAGCATACCGTGCGGCATTTGGCCAGTGTACAGCTCGTCCCGTCCGGGATAGAGGTCCCAATTTGCGGCGTACGCCTCCGTTTCCAGGTGTGCCCACACCGCAGAGGCCTCCGCTTCGGGTCCGGCAAGGGCCGCCGAAGGTTGTGGAGCAGGCTCCGCGGCGGCCTCTGGCTGGGGCGGCGGCGCGTCGGAACCGCAGGCGGCGGTTAGCAGGGCCAGAGGGAGAACAACCGAAGGAAGAACAACCCGAAAGCTGCGCTTGGTCATAACTAGGGCCTCATGTGAGTAGGAACTTCGTCCTTAGGCGAAAGCCGCCTAGCGGACGTTTCGGTTCCCTGCCCCTACTCTCTGCTCCTATTTGGCCAAGCGCGTTGCTATCGCCGCGGGTTCTCGACGTTCCTGAAAATTCGGTTGGGCGCATCTGAGTTGGCGAAGCCGATTTCCGGGTGTCCATCACCGTCTAGATCCGCGACTGCCACGCCGTACGTGTCCTCTTCGAAGTCGCCGAGCCACACCTGGATCCACTCCGTCGCGTCGCCCCCGTTCATGTAGATCGCGTTGCGATTCCCCGCGTTGCCCACCGCAATGTCCGGATCTCCGTCCTGGTCCAGATCGGCCACCGACAAGGCGAACGAGTTTTCTTGGCCGCCGAACGTGGCGGCCTCACTGAACCCTCCGGCGCCGTCGCCGAAGTACACACCGTTGGGTTCACCGATGTTGGCGGTGACGATGTCCAACGCCCCGTCCCCGTTTAGGTCGGCGAGTGCCGCAGATCGAGTCTCATCACTTCCCGTTCCGTACGGACGACTCTCTGCGAAGCCGAGGTGTCCATCGTTGATAAGAATCTGGTTGGCTTGACCATCGCGGTTGGCCAGTACGAGATCGGGGTCCATGTCGCCGTCGATGTCCCCGATGGCGACAGCGATCGTAGAGCCGCGCGCCTCCCCGAATTCCCTCTTGTCGCCGAAGTGGCCGGTGCCGTCGTTTAGGTAGAAGCCGTTGCTCATGCCACGATTTGTTACCAGTAGGTCAAGATCGCCGTCGGTGTCTAGATCGTAGAGTTGAGCGCTGCGGGCGGGCTCGACATCGGAGGTCACTGCCCAAGCCAATGAAAAGCGTCCCTCGCCATCATTGAGGTAGACCCAATTCTCGGCTCGATCATTTGCCACTACCACGTCAACGTCGCCGTCGCCGTCCAAGTCACCAGCGGGGACCGCATAGGTTGTGGCACGCTCCGGCCCCAACGCGTAGGACACCGAGAACAAACCCGTTCCGTTGTTGAGAAACACCTCGTTCAACTCAGGCCAATGGCGCCCGTTTGCCACAAGCGCGTCCAGATCTCCGTCGCCGTCGACATCGGCAAATGTGACTCCGGCCGTGAGGTCCTCGCCGGGGCCCAGCAGGTTGCGGTTGCTGGTTGTGAACGAGCGGTTCTGCGCGGATAGGGGCTGCGGTCCGTGCAACGAGCCCACTGCTACTAGACAACTCACAGTGACGAGACAACAGGCCACCACGCCACAACCCGTCAGAGCGGTGCGAAGCCGGTCGCGGAAAACACTGAGATGGCAGGCACCAGAATCTAGTTGAGCTTCCGACTTATTCGTCATCATTTTTTCCCTCGGCGCCGTCCGTGAGGAGCCGCTCGGTAAAATCCATGCGCGCCTCGAGAGAGGCCAGTGTCTGGGTGGTCGAGTCGAGTTGATCCCTCAGATTTTCGAGCTCAGATAGAACGCGGTCGTTGCCTTGTGCGCCTGACTCTAGCTTCCCTAGCCGGTGATGGACGTAGGCGATTAGGGCCACCATCAAACTCGATCCCAAGACTGCCGTCAGTAGGATTAATAGGAAGGTCAATGAGAACACGCGGGCCTCCTAGGTAGCGGGGATGGCACGGGCAACGTTACCCCAGTCCCGAGCTACCGACCGCGACTGTTATTTTTCCTACCACTGAACGGGTTGTGGTTAATGCGCGTTAGGGCGGTACCCTCAACTACGAGTAGTTCTCCGCACCCAACTCTTTGGCCAGGGCCTCTCGGTACTCGCGTCGCCGCTTGGCGTCGGCCCAATGTTTCTTTTCGATGTCGGTCTGTGGCTCTAGAGGCCGGACCTCGAGTGGTCTGCCGTGTTCGTCGATGGCGACGAATGTCAGGTAGCACGTGTTGGTGTGCCGACGAACCCCAGTCAGGAGGTTCTCGGCTTCCACGCGCACACCGACCTCCATCGACGTCCGTCCTACGTAGTTCACGCGAGCATTGCACATGACCAGTTCGCCTGCGTAGATCGGCTCTTTGAAGTCGACGCGATCGATCGAAACGGTGACGACGGTGCATCGCGCGTGACGCATGGCAGCCACGGCGGCGGCACGGTCGACCATCGAGAGAACGACTCCACCGAAGACATTCCCGAGATTGTTCACGTCGCCCGGCATCATGAGTTCGGACACTTGCGACGCCGAGCCTTGGGGCGTGCGGGAAGTCGAATCGGGGGTCATGGCCTGCCTTGGTACCGGTCGCTGGAACCGGGCATGGGTGAGAATGCGGGAGCCTAAATGCGGAAGCCAAGTTGCATGGCCCGTCGCCCCCCTGCAAACTGAGCGGCTATGCGAAATACCCAAAAAATCGGCTTGTTCGTGGGCCCAGCAGTGTTCCTTCTGATGCTGCTGCTCCCTGCGCCCGGCGATCTATCGCTTATCGGGTGGCGGACGGCAGCCGCGGCGGCCTTGATCGCGATTTGGTGGATGACGGAAGCCATCCCGATTCCCGCCACCGCGCTACTGCCGTTGGTGTTGTTTCCGGTGCTTGGAGTTCTCAGCGCACCGGACGCTGCGGCGCCGTATGCGAACGAGCTGATCTTCCTCTTCATGGGGGGCTTTTTCATCGCCTTCACCATGGAGCGCTGGGGTCTCCACAAACGCATCGCGCTCACGATCATGGGGTGGGTCGGCACCAGTCCAAGCCGTTTGATCCTCGGCTTCATGATCGCGACCGCGTTCCTTTCCATGTGGATCTCAAACACTGCGACGGCAGCCATGATGCTCCCGATCGCGCTGGCAGTTGCGGAGCTCTTTAGGCCGCAGGACACCGAGGGACCCTACGAGTTCGGGATCGCCCTCATGCTCGGAATCGCATATGCCGCTTCTATCGGAGGCGTCTCAACGCTGATCGGCACACCCCCCAACGCGGTCTTCGCGGGAGCAGTCGACGAGCTCCTTAACACTCAGATCGGCTTTGGGTCGTGGATGATGATTGGATTGCCCGTCACCATCGTCATGTTGCCTATCGCCTGGTTCATGCTCACCAAGGTCTTGTTCAAACCGGGTGCACTCACCGGAGACGCCGACGCAATCTTGGCTGCTGAGCGCGCCAAGCTGGGACAGATGGGTCGCGGTGAACGCATGATCGCAGTTGTGTTCGCGATCACTGTGCTTTGCTGGATTTTCCGCCAACCCAAGGACCTGGGTGGCTTTACGATTCCGGGACTGGCCACGTTTGCTCCAGGCATCCGCGACTCCACAATCGCCATCGCGGCGTCCGTCGTTCTCTTCGCACTGCCCGTCAATTGGAAGAAGGGCGAGTTCGTCTTGGATTGGCCTACCGCCAAACGTATCCCCTGGGGGGTTCTCGTTCTCTTCGGTGGTGGGCTCTCGCTGGCTCGCGGAATGGATCGGTCGGGACTCGCGTCATGGATTGGCAACGGCGTGGCGAACCTAGAGGGCGTGCCGACGTGGGTGTTGTTGGCCGCCGTCGCCACGCTTTTCATCTTTCTCACAGAACTCACGTCGAACGTCGCCACGTGTACGATGGCGATGCCGATCATGGTGGGTGTCGCTGAAGCCATTGGCGTGGCGGCGATTCCCCTTATGGCCACCGCCGCGATGGCCGCGTCGATGGCATTCATGCTGCCAGTCGCAACGCCACCAAACGCCATCGTGTTCGGCTCCGGTTACCTAACAATTCCCCAAATGGCCAGGGCTGGATTCTGGCTAAACGTGGTTTCGATCGTTGTGGTTACGATCGCCGGCAGTTTCTTGGTACCCATGTTCCTGCCCCCGAACTAGATCCCGCGACACTCCCGTGAACCTGGCTCCGGCGGATACCGGGCTTCCAGCGCTCGTCCCGATTGAGGCGCGCTGAGCGACAGTTGGGCTCCGTAGAGCATGGTGCGGTCATCGTCCTCGGCCGCCCACATCGCTAGTACCTCAACATCGGGAGTCACGGCGCCGTCGTGTACGAGCACTCCGTTCCACCAGACCTGCGCCGTTGCTCCGAACTCAAATACGTCAGGCGATAGCAGTAGACTCACACGCGACACTCCCGACGAGCGCAAACGGATCTCGTTGCCCACTCGGTAGCCGTCTACTCGGCCAGCCGGCGAGCCGCCGTACAAAAGCGGGGACGGAGTAAACGAAGCGTCGAGCGGAGTTGCACCGAGCATCTCGATCTGCAGCCAGTGCGCGCGCGTCGGGATGCGGCTCGGCTCCGTCTCCCACGATACACAAGCCGGGTGGGGCTCGCGCGGGCGGGCGGCGATGAACTCGTCGATACGCTCGGCCTCGGTGGGCCACCATCCGATTTCGTGTCCGAACCCCTCAAGCGGGCGGTAGACCATTTCGACTCCCCCGGCCGAAAAGTCCATGATGAAGGGATCCACTGACGCAGTCGGATACAGTCGATCGTTGTCCCCATTCACAATAAACAACGGCTTGTTGGTGAGGTTGGTGCGGAACATCTCTCCGCTCGACCCAACGTTCGGGTTGAGCAGAACGGCGGCATGCGCAATGAACGGGAGGAAGGAGGCCCACGGAGTCGTGTCGCGGAAGCCCACGAAGTATGCGCCTGTACCTCCATCGGACACGCCGACGAGGGCGACACGATTTTCGTCGGTGTTGTACGTGCCGTGCACCTCACGGAGGATCTCACGCAGGTTGTCGAGTTGGCTGGGCTGCCACCACCGCTGCTCATTCCACGATGCAGGAAAAACCCCGATGTAGTCTTCGCTTGCCACCCGTTCGGGAGACCGCCACCACTCCCCGCCGCGACCGTCCCAGGGCGGGCGAGAGATACCCCCGTGCAGGAAAACCCGGACGGGGTAGCGGCGCTCGGGTGTGTACGTCGAAGGCACTTGGATGAAATAGGGAAAATCGGTCCCGGCACTGTCCCTCCGAGTCGCAACAACCTTCCCTCGCTCTACGTCGGCAGAGTAGGGCCGCCCCTCACTAAACGCGGCGAAGAGCAACTCGAAGTTCGGACCTCTCGCCACAATCGCTGCCACAGCGTCGGCGCGGCCGCCCCGGTCGGTAGCATCCCACACCGACTCGGCGGCACCCGTCGGCACGCCGCCGGTGCTCGCTTGGACCCACGCTGCGGCCTCGGCAGGCATTGCCAGGGCGGTGACGAGGATCAACGGCCAACTGTTGCACAGCCCGCGACCCGTGTTGCTCGGCTTACAACAAATGTTGCGTCGTCGCATCAATCAACCGGCTGGGATCGTGAGGGAGGGAGCCATCCGTTAGGAGAGCAGGGAATGGAAAAGGCGCCTTAGCACAAGGCGTTTTGGGCCTTCACATCCCCATGACTCCGTCGGACCCTGAGCTGGGCGTACCCCTTGCCCCTGAGTGTCGATCCAGCAAGCCTCGAATGCGGAAATCGACGGATGACCTATTTGGGTCGGCTTTCCCGCTTAGAGAGGGTAGCCCCCCCGCCCCCGAGAATCATGGAACGACCGCTAATCACCGCAGCACTCGCGTTGGCCACCGCGCTAACGCTACTGCTGCTTCCGACCGTGCTGACCACTTAGCTCGGATTTAGCCCCGGGCCCTCATTTCGGAACTGCCGCTCTCTATAGAGCTGCGCCGTGGCTAACGCTGCGCGCTTGGCTGGAGCTACGCCCTCTAGCGAGGTCGCAACTCGCGGATCCGAACTCCTCCACTGAACGTCTCGATCTCGACCCTGCTCCCACCGCCGCCGAGCTCGAATAGCGACGTTCCGTGGTGCGTCTCAACGAGCGTGGCGTTGGGATAGTCCATGTCGACGCTCCCGCTGTGATTCGAGATCTCCAGGTTGAGACGCGCTCCGGGTTCGAGATCCAAGATCACTTGGCCACTGTGCGACGTAAGCACATGGTGGCCGCCGGGGTCGAGTGAGCCGGAGAACTCGATCCCTCCGCTGATGCTCTCAACGTCGAGCGTAGACGCGGTGATGTCATGGAGGGCCACGACCCCGCTTACGGCCTCAATCTCAATGGCGCCACGAACCCGTCGTAAGGTGACGTGTTGACTGGTCGAGCTGGCGATGACATCGCCCTCGAACCCATCGATGTCTATCGAACCCGAGAGCGTTTCGGCGTCGAGCTCCCCGCCCGAGTTCCTCACGTCAACGGTACCCTGGACGGTCTCGATCACGATGTCGCCTCGCACTCCGTCAACCTCGACGTCCAACTTCAGGCCCTCAAGGTCGAGGTCGATATTCTGTGGCACATCGATTGTGTAGTGCACGGCGATGTCCGGTCTAGGTCCGTCCAACTCAATAGAGACCGTGGCTCCTCGACGCCGAATGTCGAGGCGGTTCCTCCGGGAGTGTTCGGCTTGAATTCGGATCTCGTCGCGATCCCACATCCGCACGGCGACGGAGCCTTTGTGCTGCTCCACCATCAGGCGCGCCACCCCTGAGGCTGAGAACACCGTGTCCGTATCTTGGACCGCCGTTACCGCCATTGCGGCTATCAACAGTGTCGAGAGCATCTTTGTCTCGCTCCTATGCCTGGCCCTGCACGGCTGCGGCTGCCTGCCGCAGGACGTCCAGTTTACGATTCAGATTGTTGTACAGAACCCTGCGCACCTCATCGCGCGCCGGATCTGCTTCGATTGCAGCTCGCGCCTCGGCGATGGCGTCGTCGATCGCGTCTAGGCTTTGTTCAAGGACTTCAACCGTTTCGGGGGCGAGTCGATCTTTCCCAGCTTCATAGGCCTGTCGCAAGCCCGTCACGGCCAAGTCGTACTCAGGAAGGGCGAGATCGGCGCCAAGATCGTCAGCGACGGGGCGAAGAACATCCGCTGAGATCGGCTGTTCATTGGTAGCGATCATTTCAGTTGCATCGCGCTGGGCAACCTGCCAGGTAATGAAGCCGATCCCCGCGGCGAGGATGACGCTGGCCGCCATGGCCCATGGCGCAGACACCGAGCGATTCCACCACGACGTATGAGTGGTCAGAGCCGTCATGATCGGGGCTTGCCCGTTCGCGTCAATCCGCGCCTGGATCTCGGGCCACAGGTCGCGAGGGGGCGTCGCCTTGTTGGGGAGGGACCGCAGAGCGTCGACCGTTTCGGTCAGCTCGGCAGCGATGTCCTCTCGCTCGTCTGTCATGTCGTGGTCGGTCATGTCCCTATTCCAGCCTCTGTTGAACCATTTTCCGCGCTCGGTGGACCTGGGCTTTTACGGTTCCCACTGCCACGCCCAGCATGCTCGCAACCTCTCTATACTTGTACCCCTGCACATCCCGGAGCAGGAGCACTTCCTTTGCTCCGGCAGGCAGCGCCGCGATCGCTCGCTCCAAATCGACCCGTGTCCCGGGCATGGCCTCGACCACCGCTTTATCGTACCGCTCCATCGAATCCGTCAGCACTTCGCGCTTCCCGCGCCGGGCCAGTGTGCGCCGATCCTCCAGCACAACGTTGACCGCCACCCGGTGGAGCCATGTCGAGAAGCGACTATCGCCTCTGAATCGACTCAGCCCCGACCACGCCTTCACAAACACGTCCTGTGTTAACTCCTCTGCGTGCTGTCCATCTCCACACATTCGCAAGCAGAGCGCGTAAATTCGCGGCACCGTCTTCTGATAGAGCTCCGCGTAGGCGCGCTCATCCCCATCCCGCGCTCGCTCAACAAGCGACGCGATCGCGGGTTCCTGTCCATCTTGCGGCACCCGCTTGTCGGCGGAATCCTTCACTGGCGGCGCCTTTCCCCATCCGTCTTGCGGACTCTCCGTCCCTGTCACACCTCTAAGACGCCCGGTGATGGGAAAAGGTTTGAAGTCAGAAGAAGAAAGGGGTTCATGGGCGAAACGTATAGGCGTACTTGAGTTGTACGGTATTGCGGTCGTTCCAAGGAAGGGCGGGTTGGAAACGGTGCCTATCTTGATTTGCAGCTCCGTTCACGACCAGGTAGAGATCGTTTCCCTCTCTTGGGTTATAGCGGACGCGTACGGACCCAAGGTACGTCTTGCTGACAGTGCTGTGCTGAACCAGGGCGCTGGCCGACAACCGGGTACTGAAGTAATAGTCCAATCGGCTTGTGACGAGCTGCACAGTCACAGGAGCGCCCGCCGTTGAAGGCGTGATTCGGTTGTATTGTACGCTTCCGCTCATAGTAAGGTCGGGGGTCACCGTCAGGGACGGAGAGACGGTGAGCGTATTCTTGCTTCCTCCGAAGAATGCACCGGTCGCAAATGACACGGTGCCGGCCAGTCGAGATGTCGCTGGAGTTGTGAGCAGCCCACCGACGCTTTGGAACGCATACCGACCGGAGTCAAAGCGAACCCCTCCCGCCAAGTCTAAGGGCGAGGCGAGGACTTCGAGATCGGAACGGAGGTGCAGATCCGAGCTCCAACCCGACTTGGAAAAGGTCTGGAATCCGAACTGGAGGTTCCTCGACTCGAGCGCACTCAACGAATTGGCCCAAACCAACCCGCCACGTGCGTACGGGCCGTACTGGACGAACCGTGAATCTGCATCGGGAAATGCGTTGTAGCCCGTGGAGTAGTCGAAGTGACTGAAGTCGGTTCGGCTCTGAAATCCCACGCCGGGGTTGTAGTCGCCTCCTGCGCGGCCATAGGCCGCCGAGTAGGTGAGGCCGCGTTGGGAGCGGTTGGCCAACTCCACAAATAGCCGGGCGGGGTCTAGGGAAGCCACAGTATTTGGTGACTCCTCCGAGAAGCTCTGGGCCCAACGCAGGGAAAGAAAGTTCTCTGCGAAGAGCCGCACGGTCCCATCCACACCGTAGACCGTGTTGTAATCGCCGTGCAGGTCGGTCCGGTTGGTGAGCATCACCCCCACCGTCGAATTTTCGTTGAACACCCTTCGCTTTGCCCTTAGCACACTGAAATTCTCGGAAGGGCGCGCCCCCGAGGCCCCGGTCTGCATCGTCAGGAAGCCGCCCTCCCAAGCACCGACCTTCGCCACGGACCGGATCCCGCCGTGAATCCGGGTCTGATGTCCGTCAACGATTCCGATCCGCCGGCTGTAGAACAGTCGGTCGGCGGCGCCGAAACCAAAGTCGAAGAGACTGGCGCGTTCCTGGAAGAAGAGCCGCTTCTCTGGATAGAACAGATTGAGCCGGGTGAGGTTGACCTGCTGATCGTCGACCTCCACTTGGGCGAAGTCTGTGTTTAGCGTGGCGTCGAGGGTCACGTTTCCGCCTAGACCGATACGCGCATCTACCCCTACCTCCCTTTGGTAGTCCGTGGTATTGGGATACGCGCCGCCCTCGAGCGGGCCATGTGCGACTGACCTTCCGGCGAGGGTATACGGTGTGATGGCTACTGAGCGGGTCTGACTGATTCCCTCGAGCGAGAAGCGCTGAGTCAACGAAGGCCTGAAGGAGCTCCCTGACGAGAGCCCACGAGCTGGGTAGATCGCGGTCTCGTCATTCCGTGCGTAATACCGCCAACTGGTGATGCCCATCACTGTGCTTCCGTCAGGGGCGTCGAACGGAAGACTCGAGAAGGGAATCCTCATTTCGGCGAACCAGCCGCTCTCGTCGCGTGTCGCGACGGCGTCCCAATTGGCATTCCAGTCTGTGCTGATGCCCCGAGGCCCCTGCGCGTCATTTGCCATGGCCATGTCGAGGCGCGCGCCCGTCGGGGTGACCCAAAACCCCAGCGCGTTCTCGCGATCGTCGTAGGTGTCGATCAAAAGGCCCACCCACTCGGTGTTCTCCGTGAAGTCGTCTCGCTTCTTAGTGTTCGCGACGATCTTGTCGGGCTCAGCGTCGTAGAGGCGGCCTGAGAGGTAGATGTAGCTCTCGTCGTATGCGATCCGGATCTCGGTGGGATGGGTGGGGGGAGCGCCCTCGACGGGCACCTTCTGGCTCACGTCCAGTGGGGCAACCGACTCCCATGCGATCTCGTCTACTCGCCCATCGATGACGATTGCACCGTCGATTTTCGTTAGCGGGATGGGGGTCTGCGCGGCGGCGGACGAC
Source organism: Phascolosoma agassizii (assembly GCA_035593235.1). Lineage (NCBI taxonomy): Eukaryota > Metazoa > Annelida > Sipuncula > Phascolosomatiformes > Phascolosomatidae > Phascolosoma > Phascolosoma agassizii. The sequence goes on along the minus strand of JAVJHY012287201.1, from coordinate 40,037 downwards.
ACTGCAAGGGCCCCAACTCCGATTCCGAGCAGGATCGACAGAATTGGGCGAGAGTGAAGGAAATACATGGGTTTGTTCCCTATTTGCGGGTTCCGAGACAGTCTTGGTTTCTTGTTTATAACTGACTGGTTAGTTAAATACTAGTAACGAGGTTTGGGCTGCGCAAGCGAGGAGGCCTACAAATGAACCGAACTGTTAGTTATTCTGGCGAAGGCAGTGAAGCATCGACGCCAAGGACACAGCAAAACGCGAGGACACCGGTGGGCCGACCCAAGGGGTATGACCGCGAGCAAGTGTTAGGAAAAGCCATGGAGCTCTTCTGGCGGCAGGGATTCGAAGCGACTTCGACCCAGCAACTCGTTGAACACCTGGGGATAAACCGGAACAGCATGTATTCGGAGTTCGGCAGTAAGAAGCGGCTCTACGAGGCGGTCCTGGACTACTACAGCCGACTTGAGATGTCACCGAACTTCGAGCCGGTTGAAGCGCCCGACGCTGGACTCGCCGAGATCTACGCGCTGTTTGACCACTACGCCGAAGTTTCCGTAGTCCACAACGCGGGCCGCGGGTGTCTTCTCACCAACATGACCATAGAAATGGCGGGAGCGGACCCGCGCAGCTTGGAGATCTCGCACGCGTTCATAGGTCGCATAGAGCGCGCCTTCGAAAACGGGCTGACGAACGCCCGTGCAGCGGGGGACCTCCACCCGGACACGGACGTGAAGACTCAGGCTCAGTTCCTAACGAGCGCGTGCTTGGGGGTGCTTGTGCTGCTTCGTTCGAACGGAGGTCCCGAAGTCATTCAAGCGACGGCACGCGCGGCGAGGGAGCACTTGGAGCGACTCAAGGGCGACTAGTCCGTTTCGTCTTGCCCGATTCGTCTTGCCCGACTCGAGGATTTTCAGTCCCAGCATGCCTGCGCTGGACATCCTTGCTCCCGCACCGCCTCTTCTAGCGATTCCGTTACCCCGCCTGGAACGCTGGAGTAGGTCATGCGGTCGCTTGCTGCACTGTTGTTCGCCCTCCCGATGCTCGTCGCGGTCCCGCCGCTGCTCATCGTCTCACCTCTAGCCGGGCAGGACGCGATACAGGTCGAGGGCTACGGTACCCAGACGCTGTCGGCCTCAGGGCTTGAGCAGCCGGTCGAGATCCTGAGGGACCGCTGGGGTATCAACCACATCTACGCCCAGAACCAGGCTGACCTCTTCTTTGCACAGGGGTACGCTGCGGCGCGCGACCGGATGTTTCAGTTCGAGGTGTGGCGCCGCCAATCCACGGGGACCGTTTCCGAAATCCTCGGTCCTGAGGAGTTGGAACGCGATCGGGGCCACCGACTGTTTATGTTCCGCGGGGACATGCAGCAGGAGATGGAGCACTACCACCCGGACGGCGTAGAGATCATTACGTCGTACGTGCGTGGTGTGAATGCGTGGATCAGCGAAACGCGGCGTCGTCCCGATCTTCTGCCGCTCGAGTTCGAGCTGCTGGGCATCGAGCCACAGGAGTGGACGCCCGAGATTGTTATCTCGCGTCACCAAGGGCTGTTGGGCAACATCGGCCAAGAGCTAAACAACGGCCGAGCTGTCCACGCGATTGGGGCCGACAAGCTGCGCGACCTGGTGCGCTTCCACCCGGCACGTGAGGGACAGCCCCAGCTTGTTATGGATCCGTCCATCGACGCTTCCCTGCTCTCGGCCGACATCCTCGGCGTTTACAACGCCTTCCGCGCGCCCGTTCGCTTCCGTCCCGAGCACATTGTTGACCCGGATCGCCGCAACCGGGCCAGCCAGCAAGACGCCGACAACTTTCTTGCGCTTTCTACCGAACAAGAAGCCGCGTGGAAGCTGATGATGGATCGTGAGCACACTGACATCGGCAGCAACAACTGGGTCGTAAGCGGCGACCGCACCCTCACCGGCTATCCCTTCATGGCGAACGACCCGCACCGGCGACAGTCGGTGCCGTCGCTTCGGTATTGGGCCCATCTCGTCGCGCCGGGATGGGATGTGATCGGGGGTGGCGAGCCTGAAATCCCGGGTATCTCGATCGGGCATAACGGAGTCGGAGCCTGGGGCCTGACAGTTTTCGGCACGGACGGCGAAGATCTTTACGTCTACGACATCAATCCGGCTAACGAAAACGAGTACCGGTATCTGGGTCGCTGGGAGGCCATGCGCACGATCGTGGACACGATCCCAGTGAAGGGACAGGCCGCCGAGATCGTGACGCTCAAATACACGAGACACGGTCCCGTGGTATTTGAGGATTCTGACAACGATGTGGCCTACGCAGTGAGGGCCGGGTGGTTGGAGGTAGGCGGCGCTCCGTACCTGGCGAGCCTACGGATGGATCAGTCCCAGACGTGGGAGGAGTTCGTTGAGGCCTCGAACTACTCACATATCCCCGGCGAGAACATGATCTGGGCCGATCGTGAAGGGACGATCGGATGGCAAGCCGTCGGGATCGCGCCGATCCGCCAGCAGTGGTCCGGCCTAACTCCCGTTCCCGGCGATGGGCGTTACGAGTGGAGTGGCTACCTGCCCATCAAGGCCAAGCCCCACGTCGTGAACCCGGAAAACGGCTACTTCGGCACGGCCAACTCAAATCTGGTCGCACCCGACTTCGAGTTCCGAGACGAGGCCATCGGTTGGGTGTGGTCTGATCCCTCACGATGGGCCCGTGTGAACGAAGTGCTGGGCTCCGGACGCCGACTGTCGATGATGGACATGATCTCGCTCCAGGTCGACTACGAGTCGGTACCTGCACGCACGCTGGTGCCTCTGCTTCGTCAGGTCAGTTCCAGCGACCGCAATGTGGAACGAGCTCGTCAGATGCTGCTCGACTGGGCGGATGGCCGGACTCCAACGCCGCCCTTCCAACTGCGGGCCGAATCCGTCGAGGCCGGATTGTACGTCGCCTACGAGCGCAGGGTAGAAAGCAACATGCATGAAACGATGGTCCCGGAAGCGGGCCGTGCCTTCGTGAGGTCCGTACCGATGAAGCGGATTACGGACTGGCTACTCGCGCCGGGCCGTGAAATCGGAACGTGGGCAGACGGGGATCCAATCGCCGGTCGGAGAGCCATCGTGCTCCGCAGCCTAGAGGAGGCGGTCCGCCAGATGCGTCAGGATTTCGGCTCTGACATGGACGGATGGGTCTATGGGCAGGACGGCTACAAACATGTCACCATCCGACATCCGCTTTCAGCCGCCGTCGACGATGAGACACGAGCGATGCTCGACGCGGGCCCCCTTCCCCGAGGCGGTAGCGGCTACACCGTGGGGAGTACCGGCGGTGGCAACAATCAGGTGTCGGGAGCTTCCTTCAGGATCATTGTCGACACCGAGGACTGGGACAACACCGTCGGCGCAAACACGCCGGGACAGTCTGGGGACCCAGCGAGCCCGTTCTACAAGAACCTCTTCGACCTGTGGGGGACGGATCAGTTCTTCCCGGTTTTCTACAGTCGAGACAAGGTCGAGGCGGTCACGGCCGAGCGGCTGATGTTGAGTCCGGGTGGGTAGCGCACTGATCCGCCTCCTTCAACCTTAGTTGCCGTCTCTCCAACCGTCGCTGTCGCGGTCCTCGAACGCTTCGATTGAAGCTCGGATATTGTCGCGAACGAGGTTCTCGTTGGTCTCACCTTTGTTCGCGGTTCTGGGGTTGATCAACCGACTCCCCGACACGAACCAGCTAGCAACGTCGAGCGTCAGGGTGAGATTCGTGACCATTGGGTTGTCAGAAGACACGACAAGCGGGGGCACAAGATCGGCCTCAGCGGTTTCGCTCATGTCCTGTAGGAAGACGAACGGCCATCCGTTGAAGGTCCCCTCGACCCGGATGCTTACCTCCTCGAAATCTGGGTGGGCCTGGAGGAAGGCATTGTCAGAGGGATCGTCGTCCTCGGGTTTGTGGATGTCGAACTCAACTTCGTCATACGTCCCCGGAGGCACATCGATCGTAATCACGGGGGCGATACCCACCACTACCGGTACCTCGAGCAGCAGGGGCCCGATGGAAAACCGCTGACAGCTCTCGCTTGAGGGCGCGCCGCTTGGACAACCCGCCGCATATTGCCGCTTGAGCTCCAACTCCCGGAGTACAACGGCAACTCGGGTGATCGAGAGGCTATCACCGGACAGGATTTGGACCAGATCCGAGGCCACGATCAGACCCTGTTGTGAAGCTCCGAACGGACCGGTTCCAGGTGACACCGAAAGGGTGACGCGCGCCTTCGTAGGAAGAACATCGATCGGGGTGTTGGCCTCACACGCGGACAGCACAATGAGAACAGTCGCCATGGAGGCGATTGAACTCATCGGGGACATAACCCGATCCCACGTTGCCCAAGTTGCGAACCGATGTTGCATCTTTCGAGGTCTATGGAGGGGGGGAGCCCTCAGAATCCTACCCGGAACTCGACTCGATGTAGCATAGCGAACCGACTCTCTGTTACGAACGCCTCACCGGGCATGAAAGCGCCAACCTTATAAGCAAAAGCGAGGCCTCCGAAGAGCTCGCGTGCAGCCAACACCAAATCTACCTCACTACCCACACGTGGGCTTTCGCCGCTCAAGATCTCTGCGGGCGTCTCGAGTCCGACACGATCGAAGTCTTCGTCGGCCTGATGTTGGCGATACCTATGAAAGATGAGGTCGAGCGACAGGTTGGAGTGTGGCTGCACTCCAACGCTGGCAGTCAGCACTCCAAGGTTGGCCAGCTCGGGGTCGAGCACTTCACCATAGTTCTTGAAGCTACCCAGACCCCACAGTCGACTCGAGTTGTCCTCGTAACCTGTCTGGCGGAACTCGTTCGAGATGTTGTCGCCCGGATCGAGGTCGCCCGTGCCAAGCGCTGCACTCAGTGAGACGTTGGGGCGGCCTGGTAGATCCCTGGCTCGGGCGCTCACGCCTACGTCCCACGCGTGAGCGTCCTGCTGCCTTCCCTTGTCCTCGCCGGTGAGAAGTGTGTAGGCCCCCCATCCCTTCAGGGGACCCTGGTCGCCGTCGATCGCAACTCCCAAATAGCGTGAGTCGCGGTTGCGATCCACGTCCGAGTCGAAGCGTTGCATTACGAACGCTCGCGCTTCCCAATCGTCGCCGACAAAGTACCGGCCCTGCATGAGCACGTCTCGCCAAGTTTCGATCTGTGAGGTGAGCGGAGCGAGAGGCAAAAAGAGTGACGCTTCGAGAACGATCGGCGACCAGCGGTAGAGATAGACGCGTACCCCGTCGAGATAGTCGTCAAACATGAACTCGCGCTCATCTTTGACCCGCTGTTTACCGGCGACGATCCCCACCGGAAGACCCTGGATGTCCCGCCAAGAAAAGTAGAGCTGCCGCAGCTGTGTCTGCGAGCCACTGTCTATTCCTTCCCCGATATCCTCGGATCGATAGAGCTGGTAATTCCCACGGGTTCGAAGTTGGGCGAACACTTTGGCGCCCGACGACACGACTCCCAACGCCTCGAGTCGAATGGACGACTCTCCGATGCCGAGCAGGTCTTCAGCACCTCCGTTGAGTCGGTAAGAATCCTCCAGTCGAGCCGACGGACGGACACTCCCCGACATGAACACACGGTTTCCCACGCGGATTCGGTAGTCGGAATTTTCGCCCAGGGCATCGTCCGATTTTTGTTCTCCGAACAGGTCCTCCAGGAAACCTTCGGACGTTTCGAGGTCCGTCTGCGCGACGATAAGGAGGGGTACCCCCAGCAGTTGGATGGCGTAAGCGCCCTCTCCTCCCCCCACACCCGAGGTGACGCCATCGATGGTTCCTTTGATGGAGGTCTGAGGCTTGATACCGGATATTTCGATTTCGCGCGCCACGAGATCACCGGTAGCGTCGTCTCCGTTTCGTTTGGCCTTTACCTCGACCCAATCGCCCACAGACACTCGATCCTCGATGCCAGCAAGCGTGCTCGACTCGTCCCCATCAACAACTTCGGTCTTGAGTGAGTCCAACAAAATTGAAAGGCTCAGCAGGGCGATTCTCCCCCCGGCTACGTCCAGCTGCTCAACGCGTCCCCGAATAGAGAACGACCGTGGCTGCGAAAGGATTTCGACCTCGTCGGCTATGAGGCGCCCTTGGACATCGAGACGCACGTCGACCGAGACGCCCCGGCCCACACCTAGGCGCTGGGCTTCGACTGGAATGGAGCTAAGGGCCAGCACGCAAAAGACCCACACGAAGGCCGGTCCCAATCGGCTGCCATTGGATGCGCGGTTCATGTTGACCCCTCGTCAGAATTCAGGAGACGTAGCGCGTCGACCTCTAGATCCCTGGAGAGCCACCACCACCAGGGCCGAAGTGCGTAGACCCCTGCGAGGCGAGCACGTGTGAGAGCTGTGAGCACGCAAACACCCGGATCGTCGCGCTCGAGTCCAAGAACGGGCTGCAGAACAGTCGCAGCTTCATGGGCGAACCGAGCTCCCTGGAATCCACGGAGCCGGACGTGTTCAACGAGGTTGGTCCGGTCTACGATCGTGGGGCCTCGGGCAGAGCCCTCACAGTCGATGACCTTGAGGCCGTCCGAGGTTGCGAAAATCTGCTTGTCGTGCAGATCCGCATGCATGAACCCCGACGGATCTGATGCCTCCGCAGGTAGATCCATGGCCTGAACCACGCGGGTCAGGCGCGCCAGCTCGGGTCGCACTCGGCCACCTGCACTCAACATGTCGAGGGCGGACTTCTTCTCACTCTCGAAACCTCGGCGAGGAAGCACCTCGTCGTCGGCCGGGATTGGAATGCCGGTCAGTCGATCGCAAAGCGTTCCGACTTGATCGGCAAGGCCGGGCAACGATTCGGCATCCGCGCTCCACAACACCTCATGGAGGGATCGGCCCTCGACCTCGTCAAAAACGAGAAGCCCCAGCTCGGGGAACGCTCCGGTGGGATCTACGAGCACGTCGCCACTGATTTTGGCCAACAGTCCATAGGTGCGTAGCGCCCGTCTCATGGTTTTTTTGCGAAGTAGCTTCACGTAACGCACGCACCGTTCGTCGCCCGTGTAGCCGGCGACTCGAAGGACTGCGCGACGGCCCATTCGGTAGCGCACCACATCGATGTGGGCATCGTCGAGTCCCGTCACGTGGCTCAGGAGTTGGGCGTCGGTTATTAAGGCGCGCCCGGGCAACGCTTCGTCGTCAGCCGGGTTGAGCCACCTCCACGACGTCGGCCGGCCAGGCGCCCACTCGTTGTCGGTTGGCACGAAGGCCCACTGGCGTGCTCCGGTGCGCACGCGCGCTACCCACTCGCGGTCCGGCGTGACGTCCAGGATCAACCCGCGCGGGTCAACGATTTCGGTTGGGTCAAGTTGGAGCACGACGGCGCTGAGTTCACGAACCAGCGTATGCAGTGCGTTCGATTGTTTCGTCCGTTCGCTAGCGAGCGTCGATGAACCGATCATTGGCAATCAAGTTGAGCGAGGTGGCGGTCGACGTGTTCGAGCAAACGAATCGTCACGTCACGCCACTCGGGCACGAGTCGACGAAACGGTGCGTCGGCCAGGCATAGAAGCTCGATCGCAACGTGATGATGAAGTACTGCGTCGCTGAGCCGCGAGGCATGCGAGGCATAACCTTCGATGAAAGAGTCGAATTCCTTACCCGCCCGAGTGGGCCGTTCAAGGACGAGATGGGCGAGGAACGAGCCGATGTCCTGCGCGGGATGACCGCCGCACGATCGATCGAAGTCGACTAAAAAACCACCTGCACTCCCGACCACGAGCTGTCCGCCGTGCAGGTCGCCGTGGAGCAACCGCAGGACATCCAGTGTGGGACAGGGGACATGACCGGCGACCCGATCCAGTCGGTCTTTCGCCCCGGCCCCAAGTTCGGGTTCGATCTCCAGCAGACCCTGGACTGCTCGGGTGGCCTGACGGAGTCGGTGGTCCACTCGACTGGTGGGAAGCCCTTCGGGGGCCGGCAGGCGGTGCAACCGCGCGACAAGTGTTCCCAAGAGGCGAGCGTCATCGGTGCCGGTGAGACCCGATCGGGAGAATCCGCCTCCCACGGCTCCTTCCACCGCAATCCCCCTTCCGGTATCGAGCATCAGCGGATTGGGTACCGGCAATCCACTGGCGAACGCAGCCTGCAAAGCCATGTTTGACCGCAGGGCAGGCGATGGGTCCGAGTGGAGACGCACGTAGAGGCTCCTAGGCCTACGCTTGTCGTTCGGAAGCCTACAGTTGAAGTCCCAACACAGCACCGCCCGACGCTCTGCACGATAGCTGGCCAGCGCTACGCTACTCCTGCTCTTATATACGCGAATGTCTGAATCCACGACTCCCGAGTCGAGCAGAAGGTGTTTTGCTTTTTCTACCTCGGTGTAGGGGCGGAGCCAAGGGAGGCGACGGTCTAGCGGGAAAGCAGTCAGTAGAACTCGCCCGTCATCGACAATGGCTCCGGCATCTAGATCACCGCGCCACTTCGAGCGCTCGGATTGAAGGCGCTCCCAACCGGCCAGGAGGCGTCGCCTCGTGGCTACACGAGCCGAGACGAACGTCATTGTGCCGTCGGCGAGTTTGATCGAATAGGTGACGAGCCCCCCCGTTGTGCCCTTGGGGCGAACACCGACAGGTGTGACGGCTACCACCGGCATGTGCGGAAGCTCGAGGTACTCTCGCACCAGGCTTCCGGCGATCTTGGGCTCTGTAAGGGCGACTACGCGATCCAACAACGGAGGTCTCTCCTTCGCAGTCAGCATGCTGCCCCCACGACCGAGGTCGCCAAGGGGACCGGCGGAGACTCCAAGCGAACCGTTGCGTGACGAATCGCTTCATCGGCTGATCCATCGAACACTAGCCTTCCGTTCGACAAAACGACGCCCCTTTCCACGGCCGCTGCCAGTGCGAGATCGTGGGTAACGAGCACGACGGTTAGGCCGTCGAGTGCGGGGAGAAGATCTCGTCGGAAGGCCTCGATGGCGTCGGGATCGAGTCCTGTCGTTGGTTCGTCCAGAACCAGCACGACCGGATCGCGAGCCAGGGCGCGAGCAAGCGCGACTCGTTGCCGCTGCCCACCCGAGAGGGATCGCCCCAACTCACCCACGTCGGTCTCAACCCCTTGGGGCAGCACCGACGCGAAACGGAGCACACCCGCCCGTTCCATGGCTTCGTGGACCTTGGCAGCCGAAGCCTCGGGCGCCCCCATTTGCACGTTCTCCAGGATCGAGCCCTCGAAGAGCAAGCTGTGCTGGAACACTGTTGCGACACGACTCCGCAGGAGTGCCAGCGGGTACTCGCGCAGGTCCACGCCGTCGAGTTGGATTGCTCCGGATATGGGGTCGCGGAGCCGAGGCAGCATCGACGCCAGCGTGCTCTTCCCTGAACCGTTGGGCCCCAATAGCGCGATATGCTCGCCGGGGCGGACGGTGAAGGCCACCTCGTCCAGGACGTGCGACTCGGCGCCATCGTAAGAGTAGGTAACGTTCGCGAAGGTGAGCTCACCCGACGATCGTGCCGGACTGGTTGTGCCGCCTTTGATGTCGGCCCGCGCGTTCAGCACTTCCAGAAGGCGCTCAGCACCCGCTGCGGACTTCAACATCTTCGCCGAAGCGGTACTCATGCGACGCAACGGTTTGTGAAAACTCCGCACGTAGGAGAGCAGCAGGATGAGCTCGCCGGGCGTAAGTCTTCCGCCCAGAACCTGTCCGGTCCCTACCAATAGGACGAGTGCGGTCCCAAAGGCGATCGCAACCTCTGTGGAGCGCGTCATGGCACCCTCCAGTCGGGCGGCTGCCACGCCCGCTTTGCTGCTCTTGCGAGCCTGCTTTCTGAAGAACCCGCCAGCCCGCGCCTCAAGCGCGAACGCTTGAATCACGGCCACACCGTCGATGGCTTCAGCAGCGGTCGCGGCGATCTCACCTTCTTTCTGGCGTTGCCGCTTCGCGGCGCGTTTGAGTTTCTTGCCGGTGCGGACAACCAGCCAGATCACCACGGGCACCGTCGTCCCGGCCACGAGGGTCAGCGGCGGATTCAGGATGAGCATGATGGTCAAAATCCCGACGAGCGTCAGGAGCTCTTGTCCGAGCTGGAAGACGCCGCCGATTAGCAGCGTCTTCATCATTGCCGCATCGCCGGTCAACCGAACCAACAAATCGCCCCGCTTCTGGCTGTCGTGATACGTCAGCGAAAGCGCGAGGAGGTGTTCATGGAGATCGCTACGCAGGCGCGCGACGATCTGATTGCCGGCACGTGCGATCGCTACGGTCCGAGCGTACCCCGTGAGTCCGTTGGCAACCGCGGCAAAAACCAAGGCGCCCACGCACACCCAGAGTAGGAGCTCTCTCTGCTCGGGCCCTTGTAGGGCCTGTGGTAGAAGGGCCCACGGCTGCCCAAGGATTACCTGATCGATGACGACCTTTAGAGGCCACGGTCGCAGGAGTTGGAGTGCCACAGAAACGACCGTCAGAAACCCGGTGAAGACTAGGGCCCCCGGATGCCTGAGCGTGTAGGGCGCGAGCGTTCGGAACGCCCCAAAGCGTCTCCCCGCGTTCACGCAGCCCCGACACGGTCGCCCGCGGTTGGCAACGTCTTCGAGTTGAAGTCCGCGCCCCACGTCATATTGGCCAGCTCTCGACCCCGCTGCGCCCACGTGAACCGCTCGTCAACGACACGAGGGTTGGCGTCAGCTGCGCGTGTTGCCTCTGCGGCTCGGTCTTCCAGCAAGCTCAAGGCGGCTGCGACGAACGATTCCCGCTCGCCCGCCTCGAACCAATTTACGGCGGCGTCGTCTAGGTTTAGACCTTTGTTGGCCGTTACGTCGCTCGCGAGAATGGGTACTCCAACCGCGAGCGCTTCAACGGTTTTCAGAGGGCAGAAGTAGTCGGGAGCATCCGGCGTGTAGGGGACCACGATGGCGTCAGCGGCCCTCAGAACCCCAGGCACTTCATGGTGCGCAACAGCCGGCGTCCGCACGATACGATCTGGGTAGAGTGCTTGCAGGGCGTCCACGGACGAGGCGAGGGGTCCGTCGCCTATGAGCCAGAGTGCTGCGTCGGACCTGGAAATGAGCTCTTCGAACGCATCCAGCAGAAACTCGATTCCGTGCCAGGGCTTAAATGATCCCACAAACACGAGGACGGGCCTTTCCCCCAGTGCCGTAGGTCGCTTGGCGGGCGGTCCGGGCTGGCGGAATGCGGGAGCAACGCCGTTAGGGAAGTGGACGATCCGTTCCGGCCTCACACCCTCCTGGACGAGGCGATCACCCAGTGCGGTCGAGACGACCAGGATGCGAGTCGCATGCTCGAATAGATCTCGGGCAACCGCTTGGGCGGCTCGAGATAAGGCCAGGTTGCGATAGCTGCGAGCCTCCTCCCAAAGTGGCGCGTTCACTTCGAGAAAGAACGGAAGGTCTCGGCTACGTGCGTGGGCCAACCCGGCTAATCCCCAGAGGGAGTAGCGCTCGTACACGAGGTCGGGAGCGGCCATCCCCTCCAGCGCGTCCAGCATGGGGCCTTGGTCGACGAGTTGCCCAAGCTCCTTTGCGACTCGGTCGTTCCCAGTGCATCGCTTCGCTTTGGCGGCCACCGTGATGGGAAACTCCGTGAAGGGTCTCCGGGGCTCGCGCGTTACGCAGGCGTGCACGTCGAAACCGACGGTCTGCAGGGCTCGGCCGAACTCACGAAAGTGAACGGACGCGCCCTTGGTGCCATCCGGCGGAATGCCCGGATCCGAGCAGACGTAGGCGAGGCGTGTCATGGGAGCACCTTCATCATTGTACCCTCGCTCACTTCCGCGTCTTCGCTAAATCGGGGCGAAAAGCTGTGCGCCCCCGATTGGCTCCAGGTCTTCAAGAGCCCTTCTGCATTACGATCGAGGTCGAAGCGCTCCTCCGCTTTGGCGCGAGCCGCTACGCCCATCGCTCGACGTAGCTCGGGATCGACAAGCATCCGACCGAGAGCGGCGGCCAATGCAGGGGCGTCGTTCTGAGGGACAAGGAGACCCTCGACCCCGTGGCTGATGATCTCACTCACGCCCGTCACAGGCGTACTCACGCACGGCACTCCCGCTGCAAGCGCCTCAAGGAGGACTGTCGGAAGTGCGTCTCGATTTCCCTCTGAGTCGACCACGCATGGAAGCGCGACGAGCCACGCTTCCGCCATACGGGCTCGGACGTACTCCTGCGTAGCGGCCCCGGTCAGCACTACGGAGCTCAGTCCAAGAGCCCCAACCTGCGCGCGCAAGGCATCACCCTCTCGGCCGCCCCCAACGATTTCGACGGAGAAGTCGAGGCCTTGTCGTTCAAGAATCGCCGCGGCGTCGATCAGAACGCCGAAGCCCTTTTTTGCTACGAGCCGGCCTACGGCCAGGATGGTGGGCCGCGCTGCAGGCTTACGACTTCCAGGATGAAACTGCTCCAGCGAGACGCCGTTGTATGCGACCGTAAGCTTCGAGGACGGCCATCCGAGGACCTCCTCCTCGAGGAAGACACGGTTCGCCTGACAGACCGTGACGACTCGGTCCGCAGCCCCGTGCAACGCGCGAAACGATGATGCTGACGCGCTGTCGTGGTAGATGTCCTTGGCATGGCAGGTGAAGCTGTACGGGATGTTCAGCGCCGCCCCCGCCAGCCTGGCGACTTCGGCAGCAGGCCCGGCGAAGTGGGCGTGCAGTCGGTCCAAAACGAGTGGCTCGGCACGAACGACCACATCTAGGGAAGCCCGCAGGAGTTCAAGTGGTCGCCAGCTCGCTTCCGCCCCCCGGGCCACCAGGTCCCAAGCAAGCGCTGAGACCTCGGTCCAGCGGGCCTCGAGCAGCTCGCGGTTCTTAAGCATGGTGCGAGTGAACTCGGACGAGCGACCGCCGCCGATGTACGAAATGGGGGCGCTTAGCTCCGTCACGCCTGCGTGATAATGGGCATCCAAACCCGGAGCCATCGCGAAGACATGAACCTCTGCCCCTTGCCTCTCCAACGCGCGCATTTCGTTAAGAACGAACGTCTCGGAGAGCTTTGGGAACTGCTTCAGAATGTATCCGACCCTCATCGTGCCTCCTCGGCGTGAACGGTAGTCTTGGCGGTCATGCGTTGAACGCGCCGCGAAGAAGGGTGCGGGCAGCTCGGCGAGCCCCGTCGAACCGCAGTCCAACGTCGGCGGGCTCGATGTGCAGATCTCCTGCACGTTCCAGCTGCGCTGCCATTTGCCTTGGAGCGGCCAGATCGTGCTCGCTGAGCGTGACAACGAGCCCGAGCTCTTCCAGGCGACGAGCCCGAACGAACTGCTCTGCCCGTGGAGTTGTGCGAGGGAACACGGCCAAGCGACGGCGTCTGGAAAGGGCCTCGTAGACGGTGTTGTAGCCGCCCATGGCCAGCACGACGTCGGCCTTGTTCATCAGTGCGGGTAGATCTGACACGCTGTGATGGAACTTCACCGTGTCGAGTTCGGCGCATGAGCTAGCCAACTCGGAACGGATCGCAGCGTCGAGGTAGGGCCCCAGGACGATGGTGGCGTGCCACCTTCGACCGGCCTTGCTGCGTAGAAATCTCAAACTCCCTCGTAACAGGGGAGCTCCGTCTTCCCCTCCCCCCACAGTGATCAAGAGGGATCGGGTTGGGTTGAACCCGGTGGCGGCGGTGGGGAGGGGGGTCTGTTCGGAGTCTGCGGGAGCGTTACAAGCGACGCCTACATAACGAACCTTGTCCGCGATGCGTCGAGTGAGCCCGTACTCCAAGGCCACATCGCAAACGTGTGGATGGCCGTAGACCACCACACCCTGGTAGTAGCGTTGCAGTGCCTCTTGGATCTCAGGCTTGCCGAGTTCGACACTGGCCTGAGCGGGGGCATCGAGCACGTCTCGCATGCCTAGCAGCACAGGCGCACTGCCCGTACGCTCTAGGTAGCGCAGCGCGGGCAACAGCTCCCCGCCCAGTCCGATTGGCGTGTGATCGACGATCACCGCATCTGGGCGGTAGTCCCGGACCGAAGCGCGAATAATGCCGGCGCGCAGCCGCACGAGGTCGGCCTTGGGCATGCTCAGGTTGCGCCCAACGTACTGGCCGGCTCCGTCCTTCGTGAAGCCAGGAAGCTTCAGTACGTCGGTACGGTCAGGGAGTTCGAAAAGGTCCGGACGCGACGAGCCGGTAACGAGCAGAACTTCCGTGTCTTCGTCCATGCCCGTTACAGCGCGGGCGATGTTTACGGAGCGACGGAAGTGTCCCAGGCCAAACGAGTCGTGCGAGTAGGCTAGAATTCTCATGCCCTCTGTTAGGGCAGGGGAAGTGCCAATGCCTATCGTATTGCGACGTAGACCTAACTTCCTACGGGAACGCTAGTTATAAGCGGACGCCGTCGATGTTCGGGCCGCCTCTACCGGCGAGGTGAGACTCTTAGCGTCGCACTTCGTGATTGGCGCTGACGCACCGGGAGCCCGTCAGAAGGCCACGTCGAAGCGAGCCCACAGAGCATGGGGACGGCGTCGGCCGAACTCCGCTGACTCAGTGTCTTTGGAGAACAGCTCCAGCTCTAAGACGCCCCGTACATTCTGGCGAAGGAGAAGGACGATCCCCGGCATGATTCGGTCTCGCTCGAATGCTCCCAGCGCAAATCCGGTGACCGCGAGATCATCGGGGATCGGAGCCGAGAACTTCTCGGCTTTCAAGGATCCAAAAAGCCACGGATACACCATGTACTCGAGTTTCCCGAAGGCAGCGGAGTTGTTCAACGTACCCACCGACTCCACGCCCCAAGGCCGAGAATGGTGTGTGCGCACGACCCCCGCACCAACATCAAAAGGACCGTTGAGGACTCGCACGGCTAACCCGAATGAGCGGTGCTCGTCTTCGATGCCTCCAGCAGCAGGAAAGGAACCGAAGTAGCCGAAGTGTTCGATGGTGATCGAGCGATCAAGGAGCTGCCCCCCAGAGCCGACGACCGGTGTGCCGCCGGGATCGTACTGACCCGTGAGATCGAGGCCGCCAAACTTGTATCGGAATTTGTAGTAGAGGTCCTTTTGGGCGTTGTTGTCTTCGGTCCGCGCCCCACCCCCCTGCGCCACGCCCACGCCGTAGTAGAATCTCCGCTTCACGACGCCATTGAGTTCCAGAGACGGTTGGGTTGCTCCGAGCCGGAACGCGTTGCGGGACACCAAGTCGGCCCCCGTGCTGGGATCCGAGAAGCGTAGGTCGGAGGCTCGGAAGGTTTGCCACTCGAACTGCTGTCGAGCCGCTCGGTCGATCTGTCGATCTGCGAAGGTGAAGAGATAGGGGTTCTGAAGACCGAACCAAAAATTCGTGGAGCCCGCCGGAAGGCCAGGAATGGGATCTTGAAAACCGAACTTTGCCTGCACCATCCGTAGGCCCTCTTCCCGACTCCACTCGGATTCGAGAAATAGACCGATACTTCCGCCGAGGTTCGTTCCCGCGAGGAGATATACCTCATGGGGTGCCCGCAGCGTCCAGTTGTAGGCAACGGATTCGTCCCGCGTGGCCGTGAGGTCGGTTTGGATCCGCAGGGCGAGCGGTACCTGTCCTGGAACATCCCCAGGCCAGATCGCGCGCGGCCATTGATCCTTCCATGCTTCGTCACCGAGGCTGACTGGGTCGTCTTCCCTTAGAAGAAGTTGGTTTTCAGGCATTCGGTAGCCGCTAATCCGGAATACCTCGCCAAGGACGTTCAGCTTGGGGGCCGCGGTGTGACACGTGGAACAAGCCGTTCGATACTGGCGAGAGAAAGCGGGGATGTGGTAGAGCTCAGGCGCTCGGTCGACTGGGTGGAGTGCAGACGCTCGAGCGACTAGCGAGTCGGGTCTGGCCACCTCGGCCGCACTCAATGGAATGGGCGCCGCTATCAACAACGCGCCCAGGGCCGCCGGCCACCACCAAGGCTGCACCTTACACGGCGGCACGCTGCGACAAGGACAAATCGAACTCATAGCCTTCCCGATTCGAGTGACTGCATGAGATTAGAGTGACCGCATGAGGAGTCTCATCTAAGGTCGCGGGCCGAGCGACACATCGAAGGTCGTTGCCTCAACGTCGAGGACGTTCACAACCCCTCCGTCGAATTCTCGGCGGCGGAACCAGACGCGCACAGCGTACGCGCCGGGCTCCACGTTTGGCACGGTAAAGGACCCCTCTTCATCAGCCACGGCCACGTAGGTGGACCGCCCGACAATCACCCACGCCGCCATCTCCGGGTGCACGTGACAAAGGATGACGTAGTTGCCCGGCGCGTCGAAGCGTTGCAGTCGACTCTCGTCCTGCGGATAGGTCCCAAGGTCGAAGTCGGCGCCGAGCCTAGGGGGCGAAAACACGTTGTGGAGGATGGGGTCGGAGTTGCGGAACTCCACCACCGTGCCGGGAGCCACCGCGATGACATTGGGTGCGAAACGCAGATGTCGCTGATCGATCAGCAACGTATCCGGCGCCGCAGCGTTGTTCGAGGTGAGAACGGCTTGAGCGTCGGCGGTCGGCACCAGTTCGACCACAGCCTCCGCGGCAGTGCGGCCACGAAAGTCGACCGTTCCCGAAACGCTCTGGGCTGTCCCGGTGGTGGCCAGCACTGCTACTGCGGGAAGCGCTAGGAAGCTGGTGCACAGAGCTCGACGGTAGATCACAATATTTCCTCGTCCGACTCGCCGTTCGTGTTGTTCAAATCGGCCATCCATCTGTGGAACGTCCGGCGCGACACGCCGGAGGCACGAGCCGCCTGGGTGACATTGTTGCTGTGAAGTGCAAGAGTCTCTGTGACGTATGTCCGCAAGAAACCTTGCAGCACGAGCTCCCGCGCCTGGTCGTAGGGCAACGCACCTAGTGCGGTTGCCGACGGGTTCGAGAAGCTGTCGAGTCCCTCACGCCCCAGTTCCGACGGGAGGTCATCGACTCCGATCACTCCGTCCTCGTCGAGGGCCGCGGCACGCTCCATCACGTTACGCAGCTCGCGCACATTCCCGGGCCAGCGATGGGCCTCGAGTCGGCGGCGTGCGGCGCCGTCTAGGCGTGGAACGGGACGACCTCGGGGAACCGCTCTTCCGAGAAAGCGATCCGCGATCAAGAGAATGTCCTCCACCCGCTCTCGAAGGGGAGGAAGGTTGAGTCGAATCACGTTAAGACGGTAAAAAAGATCCTCACGAAAACTTCCGTCCGCGACAGCATCTTCAAGGTTGACGTTCGTCGCTGCCAACATGCGGATGTCGACGTCGACCAAGCTCGAGGAGCCCACGCTGCGCACCTTACGCTCCTCGAGCACGCGGAGCAGTTTCGCTTGCAGCGGTGGCGTCATCTCGCCGATTTCATCAAACAGCAGAGTGCCCCCATGGGCCTCTACGAGCAGTCCCTTCTTATTCGCCACCGCTCCGGTGAAGGCGCCTCGCTCGTGACCGTAGAGCTCGCTCTCGAGCAGGCCCTCGGGCAACGCCGCGCAATCCACGGGCACAAAGGGGTGCCGGCTGCGAAGCGACAACGTGTGAATCGTACGGGCGATCAACTCTTTCCCAGTCCCACTCTCACCGGTGATCAAAATACTGGCGTCTGTAGGCGCAACCCGACGCACTTGGTCCATGATGCGGGCCATGGCCGGACTCGTAGCGATCACGCCGTCGTCTACGCCGACCCTTTCGCGGAGCTCGCGGTTCTCGATCACGAGCCCGCGAAACCGCAGCGCGCGACCCACGGCAACCGCGAGTTGGTCGGCCGTGAAAGGCTTGGCTAGATAGTCGAACGCTCCCTGTTGAATCGCCTCCACCGCAGATTGCACGGTGGCATGTCCGGTGATCACGAGGACCGGCATCGTCGGATCGACAACGTGGGCGCGACCCATGAGTTCGAGTCCGTCGGCTCCAGGCATCTTCAGGTCGACGATGAGGATATCTGGACCAAAGTCGGCAAACGCCCTGTCGAAAGCCGCTGGGTTGGATAACGTCTCGCAAATGTGTCCATCTCCAGCTAGCAGCCGACGCAAGTTCTCAAGCATCTGCGGCTCGTCATCCACGACCAGAATGCGTGCCTGGGTCGGCGGTGCGTCAGCAGTCCGCGATCGGCTCATGACTCCTCTCGGCTTACGGGAACGTCGGCCACGAAGCGCGTGCCTTTCGTGTACTCATCATCGATCCACAGTCGCCCCCCGTGCCGCTCCATGATGGTGCGGCAGACCGCCAAGCCTAGCCCCGTACCGCCCGCTCCCTTTGTCGTGAAGAATGGCTCGAAGACTCGTGTCCTTGCCTCCGGGGGAATACCCACACCGGTGTCCTCGACGATGAGCCGGACGAACGCGCCGTCGTATGCGGCGGCTACCGTGGCGCGCACCAATCCACCTGCGGGTGTTGCTTGGGCAGCGTTGAGCAGGAGGTTCACGACAACGGTTTCCAGCGCTTGTTCATTGCCGGGTACACTGGGCAATGACGTGCTGGTCTCGAGATCAAGACGAACCCCACTCGATACAAACTTGTCGCTGAACAGTGTGGCCGCTCGAGTCAGCACAGCCGACAGATTCACGGCGCCGGTGGGAGTCTCGTCATCCCGTGCGAAACGGAGCAGATCTCGAGTCAGAACCTTGAGCCGCTCCACATGGTCCTCAAGAACCTTTAGATCGGCGTTCAGGGACGAGCCCTCTTCAACCTCGCGCGTCATCAGTTCGATCCGGTTCGCGAGAATACCCAGAGGGTTGTTGATCTCGTGAGCTAAACCGGTCGCCATGATGCTGGCCGCCGCCAGACGCTCCGACCTTCGCATCTGCTCCTCCGTCTGACTCTGATGTCGATGGTCCCGAATCACGAGGGACGCCCCTACGACGCGGCCCTCATCGTCGGTCACAGGTGCCTGAGTGAGGGTAATCGGGAACGGCTGACAGTCTTTGGGACGGCGAGTTGTCTGGAGGGTGACAACTTCTCGTTTCTCCATTTTGTTCTGGATGTGCTCGGCCTCTAAGCGGTGTGCCTCGCCCGGAGGACTGATCAAGTCTTGGATCGCTCGCCCCACGGCCTCTTGCTCGTTGTAGTCGAACAGCTCGTGGGCCGCGTCGTTCCAGAGCCGCACGACACCATCGCTGTCCAGGCCGATGATGGCGTCCGCTGCGTGGGCGACGACCTGTGCGAGCTCCGACCTCGCGACCTCCAGTGCTTGGGTGCGCTCCGCTACGAGCTCCTCGAGCCGTTCACGGTGACTCCCCAAGCTTGTGGCCATCGCGGTAAAGTCCTCGGCCAGATCCTGGATTTCGTCGTGCGTGTGCACTTCCAGGGGCTTGGCAGTCCCGCCCGCAGCCAGCTCCCGCGCGGCTCCGCTCAGCGCATAAATGGGGCGTGTGATGCGAGCGGCGACCACGGTCGCCATCCACAACACAAAGGCCAGGACTGCGAGACCGACCAACGATGTTGTGAGTGCGAACCGACGCACCGAGGCGTCTACCGCAGAAAGAGGCACGGACCGATAAAGGACGAGGCCCGGTGAAAGAAGATTGGCACGATCGAGCGCGCGATAGCTGACGATGTTCCCGCCCGTGCGCAGCGTCCCCTCTTCGCCTTCGAGGATCTGCGCGGCCACCTCCGGCGAAAAATCGGAGTTCAGGTTGATGGTGCCTCGAGACGCAAGCAGGCTCGCCCAGTCGTTCTTGCGCTGCGAGTGATAGAGAAAAAGACCATTGCTGCCGACGAGGCCTGTCGTTCCCGCCAAGCCTGGTGAGGCAACGTCGAGAGCGTCGAACAGCGCAGGGAGACTGGCCTCGGCTACTGCGACCCCGAGGAAGGCCCCGTCGTCGGCTGCGACCGGCTGCAGGATGGCGATGGCTGGAATAACACTTAGGTCCTCCGGGGCGGCGGCCGGATCCCGAAGCTCGACAGGCATGTACCGCTGCGAGCCGGCCTCCGTACGTTCGGCCTCCAGGAGATAAAATAGCTCGCCACCGCTTCCAGGTTCGTTCAGGTCGTTGAAATCCACGTCGGGGGACGGCGGCGAATCGAAGGCCCCTGCGCCGATTTGAAGAACCAAGGCACCCGCGGCATCGATCACTCGGATTCGAACGATGGCCGACGAATCTCGATCCAGATAAGTCCGAACGAGGTCAGCACCCTCTGGCCGTGAACCGGGATTGTTGAGTTCGTCGCGGATCGCAGCGTGGACTGCGTAGTCCAGGTGCGTGCTCGCCTCTTGGAGCGAACGAGTTGCCGCCTGGCGCGCGATCTCGAGGTCGAACGCGAGAGTCTCTTCCGCCGACGTACGGAGGTAGCCGACCGCACCGACCACTGCGGCCACTGTAGCCAGGGTGAACGGTACCAGCGCCAATACCGAGAAGGCGATGGCCAGCTTTGAGCGTATTGAACGCTTCCGCGGCACGGCAAAATCCGGTTGGGTACTCAGGTCGGCGCTGTTGATCCGCAAATGCGCGACCTTACTCTCGAACGCCCTTAAAGCACGCGTTGTGCCGCGCCTGGTTCCCCGACGAAACCTGTGGAAGCGCCCTAAACCATTGGGTTTATCGGGAAGTCACAACCGCTCCGCCCCAGACCCCCGCCCTCGGATATGACCCACTGTGACCCAAAGAGTCCCATATGGGACTCAGAGTGTCCCACTTCGACCGCCTCCGCTTCGTTCGGGCCCTACTCCGCCGAGCTCAAGACGTCGGGCAGCTCAAACTCGGTACCGGTGCGCACACCAAGCAGACGCTTGAGGATTGCCGCGAGCGCGAGTGCCGCTCCAAACGAACACACCATGAAGGGGCCGGTCGTGATGTCTAGAGCAAAAGATCCTGCGATTCCGAACACCACGGCCGCCGTCCCTGCGCCCCATGCGATGATGAGGGCCTTGGAGAAGCGGGTCGTGAAGAAATACGCAATGACGCCGGGGATCACGAGCGAACTGAAGACCATCAACACCCCCGCGACCTCTACCGAAAAGCTGATCACCATTCCCAGCGATAGGTAGAACAGGAAATCCCACTTGCGCAGCTTCTCGGAGCCGTGCGGTCGAAACGACGCCCCCAGCAGGGGCTTCCGGAAGATCCAGTGGAATGCCCCGATTCCCGCGTACGCGACGCCTAGGATGACAACCTCTCGCCACGTCGCCCAGATGAGTGTCCCGGTCAACGTCTCGCTCACATGCTCGGCGCCTTCAGCACTGAAACTCGCCAGAAGAAGCACGGCGGCCGAAGCGACAACAAACGTGATCCCGATAATCGCCTCTTGCTCGATCGGCGAGTCTTCCATTCGGGATGCGCTGAAGAGCGCCGCACCGATGAGCGTCGCCCCAAACGCCCAGAGCCAGGAGCCCGGAGTTCCGTGCTCCAACCCAACTAGCAGGCCAGCGGTCGCTCCGAGCGCAGCGATCTGCGCAAAAGCGAGGTCGACGAAAATCACGCCTCGCGCCAGAACATGGAGACCCAGATAGGCGTGGATGAAGAGGATGATCAGGGCCACCGCAGTGGGCGCGAGCATCAGCTCGATCATTGAGCTGTTCCCTTCATCGCCTGTGACATCTCACCTATCCATTGGTCCACGAGTGCGAAGTAGGCGTCCGCTCCTCCCTCACCGCTGGAATAGAGTGGGAGCATCACCGCGCTCGCCCCGCCCCGCTCCGCCACCGATTGGACTTTTCCTCGATCAAAGTGGGCCGCCGCCACTAGCACACGGATCCCCTGGGTTTTCATGCGATCGATGAGCCCCGCAACGTGCCTTGGCGTAGGCGAGATCCCTGGCTTCGCTTCTACGTAGTCGGCGCAGGTCACCCCAAAACGATCCTCGAAGTAGACCCAATGTTTGTGGTAACAGATGACCTGCTTGCCCCTCAGAACCTCACCTTCCTTTAGCCATCCACCCAACAGATCGATAAGCGGTCGGCCTCCGAGTTCTTGAGCTTCAAGGAAGTTGATTAGCCCTCCAGATCGGGCCAGGTCCTCAAGCGTCTCCCCCCCGAACGCTTCCACCAATTCAGCCCCGAAGAGTCGACTATGAATCTCGTTGCGGAACGTCTCGAGGTTGGTTCGGAAGGTAGCGCTGCGATCGGGTGCGACCCGGGACAGGCCCGTTGTGATATTCTCGGCTACTTGTATCGCGCGCAGCGGATCTGTAGTCAGGTGCGGGTTCCCGAAGAGGTGAACGTCGCCACCGGTTCGGTCCACGGCGGTCGGGACTTCGAGGAGGTCGATGCCGGTGTACGCGGTTACGTACCCTGCACCCCCTTCCGACACCCTCGAGTTACCCGCACGATCGAGCAGCGTGGGTGCCCAGAGTTCAAGATCCAATCCGGTCGTCACAAACATGTCGGCTCGCCGCAATTCCAACGCGAAGCTGGGCTTGGGCCGGACAAAATGGGAGTCCTCGTTGGTGTTCGCGATCGACGTGACCTCGACCTCCGCACCTCCGATCGCATGCACGAGGTCCGCGTAAACGGGCAGAGTCGCCACCACCCGCACCGGGTCTTGAGTCAGGCTTTTCGCGGGAGTCTCGATCACGTCCACCGGTGTGATCAGCGCAGCGATAATTAGCGAGGTGAGCATGGCTCGCCCTCCAGTCTTGAAGTTCTCATTTAATACGTCTCGTGTTTGTGCGGACCCATAGCCAACGTCACCTGAAGGGTGAACAGGCCTGAGCTGCCTTCCATCCGTGCGATACGCGCGTACTCACCGCGCAAGCGAACCCATTCGCTTTGCCACCACGTCAGCGTGGGTCCTAGAAGCCACGCTGTCTCCGCGGTGTCGTCTGGATTTTCGGTCCAGTCAAAACGACCCCCGAGCCTCCACTGCTGTCCTAGATGCGTCTCGGCCATGGACCAAAATCCCTTAGCGCTCGATTGAGAACCACCGCCGACTGTGGCTCCGGGATCACGCATCATGACACCACCCCGGACGACCGCACCCCGATACGCTGAGCGGCCCGGCGGAGACCAAGTCATCGTTCCCTCGGCTCCATATAGGCGTTGGGAGAACGATTCTGCGGCGTCCTCCTCGTGCGTCCCAAACACACCGCTGACCCCAAGGTCAAGGTCGACCGACTCCGACAGCTGCCAGAAGCTGTTGAGGTGGCCTAGGTAGGAGAGCTTGTCGGACTCGCCGAAGAGAAGCTCGTTGGAAGAACGCGTCACTTCGACGGTGACCTCGAACGTCCCCCCGAGAGAAGCGGGTACGAGCCAGTGGGCTGACACCCCCGCCTGGCCCATCGGCGCCTCACCGATGAAGGCAAGGTGCGGTAGCGACCTCGATTGGAAGTACAGCGCGTGTGAATGCCAGCGGTTGAGCTGGCCGAACTGTTGATAGAATTGACCCAGCTTCAATGAAAGGCCTCCGGGGAGGTTCACCCACTCCAGATACCCCTCCTCCACCGCGACCCCACCCTCTTCGTGCCCCTCCTCGCCACCTTCTCCATCCGTTGCAACGAAGGGCTCGATCTCGGCACCAGGCGTCTCGATGCCCACGAAAATCTTGGCTCGAGAATAAGGGTCAAGAGCCGATTGGATCGCGATCTCAAACTCGCGTGGCACGAAGTTGGATCGCCCGGCTGAACCACCCTGGATTGCGCCGAAGAGGTCTGCGGTGACTCCGATCTCCGGATTAAGAGACTGGAGCGACCGTTGTCGACCAACGAACTCCTGTTCGCCGGAGGGAGTCGCTTCGGCAGCCCCCCTCGATGCGGCCGCAGCGGCTGCTTCGCGAAGTCGTTGCAATTCGCCGGCAGCCTCATCTGCCTCGGCCGCGACTTGGGCGTCTTGGGTCCCTCGCACCAATGTGCGCAAAGAGTCGAGTTCGGCTCGCAGCTGCGCCATCTCGGCGCGCAGCGAATCCACCTGTGCCGATGGCTCTACCTGAGCGCTGGCCAATGCGGGCGTCGCAAGTAGCGCCGCCAATAGCAACGCGGATAACGCTCCGCTTGAAACGGTTGGATTCATGTGGACTTGAAGGGGCGATGCGCCCCTGCTCCTTCATTAGAGTTCGCCTGACACCCCGAGCACATCGCTCGGAGAAACTTCGGATCAGATGAACGAAGGAGGTCCCCGTGGCGGAGGTTGGTGGCGGGGTGTAGCGTCTGCCGCGACCCGCACGATGCGCCGATAGGCGCCGTCAGCGGTGAAGACGGGTGCGGTGGGAATGGTCGCTCGGGGAACAACGATCCCTTGCACCGAACGACCCAGCACACATAGCCGGTGATCGTGCTGAGGGATGCAGCTCTCGGCCTGACTTTCGACGTGAACATCCGCCGTCAGAACGGCCAATTCTTGCTTGGCGTCTGTCCACACTCCGGCGCTACAAAGCGCGAGCTGGGCTGTAATGAACAGCCCAGAAAACAGACGCACCACAAGTCGAGGCATGTGTGAAGATGCCATGTCAAGGATTAAGCTCGCAATAGCAGGGCAGGCGCTGAGTGCCCTCCCCATTACTGTATACGTACAGTTGCGAAGGCCCCAGGGGTCCGGACCAATCCACCCCTCAGCCCCGGTATGTGTGGTTTTACGTGCTGTTTCCTGACAATTTGGGTCCCGGACAACAGACCTGGGATTCGCGAAATTCAGGAGCTAGTGTGACAAACCCACCGGCCCCGCCACTCTTGCCCGCTCCTTTTCGTGTTCAGGCCAGGCGATGCCATCAGTAATCCAGGCGGGCGCGTCCTCGCCTTTTAGGTAGTGCCCGAACCACTCGAGAATGCGGCGGTGGTAGTCGATCTGGTTGGCCTCCTGCCTGAAGCCGTGGTCCTCTCCCTCGTACACGAGCAGCACCATCTCCTTCTCGGCCCGACGCGCGAAGTTGTAGAACTCCGTGGCTTGGAAGAATTCCACGACGCCATCGGCGTCGCCATGCGCCAGCAATAGAGGCGTCGTCATCGTGTGCACGCCGTGTATTGGCGAGTTGCGTTCGTGCGCGTCGGGGTCCTCCCAATAGGGAACGGCCATACGCGCTTGACCATTCTCCCAGTGATCCGACTCTGCGACACCCGGACCCCAATGGATGGACCCCATGAAGCTCACAAAATCGGTCAACGGTGCGCCCGCCACCGTGGTGGCGAAAAGTTCGGTTCGTGCTGCTAAGTACGCTGCCTCGTAGCCGCCCCATGAGTGACCGATAAAACCGACCCGGTTGCGATCGATATTGACAGTTGTCTCGACCGTGCGAATCGCTGCATCGAGCGTCTCGGCCGTGCTGACTCCCGGATCTCGGGCTCGAAACACGATGTCGGGCAGCAAGACGAAGTAACCCTGCTGGGTCCAAGTGGTGAAGTTGTAATAGCTACGCTCGCTCGGTCCCTGCCAAAAGTGCATCTGCGGGCTTAACAACTCGTACGCGTAGACGATCATCGGGTACGAACGCGTCGGATCGTGATTGGCAGGATAGAGAAGAACGCCGTGTAGCCTTTGAGACTCTGCGTTCTCGTACTCCACGAGCTCGGCATGAGTCCAGGCGTATTCGTCGAGGAAAGGATTTGATTCCGCTACTACCTGCGGGTCAGAAAACGTGAGATCGCTAACGAAGTAATCGGGGGAATCGTTGCGGGCTTCGCGGCGGTAAACGACAACGTCGACGGAATCGGCTTTCCGGACGGTGCGGTAGTTCTTGGGTTCAAGAACGAGACGCTCGTATCCGTCGTCAGCCGACCACCGTGCGAATCCCCGATCCTCGGTCCACTCGCCTCTGATGTTGAAAGTGAGCTTCGATTCGGAATGCTCATCGACGTTGGGGTCCAAGTCGAGCACTCGGTGCACCACCTGGTCGGACGCTCCTTCTGTCAGCCGCTCCGCTGAGCTGCCGTCTAGGGCGACCTTCCACACATCAAACCGGCCGTAGAGGAGCACGGACTCCTCGTCGGCGACCCAGCCTGCGAAACCGTAAGGCGGGAGTAACCCGTCTGTCGGCGTATCCCATTCGAGGTTCGCGAAGGTGGCGCCCACCCCGTCGGTCAGGTTGGTCGAGTCCTGCGTTTGCAAATCCAGTCCGCGGTAGTGCTCGCCATCGAACCAGACGAGCGCGGCCCCACGCGGGCTGACCCAATCGTAGCGCACACGTTCTAACGCTCGACTCCGCTGGCCCGATTCAAGATCGACTGTCCAGACGTCGTGGTAGCGTCGTCCGAACTTCGCTCCCCAGGGGTAGGGATCGGAGCGTCGCTCAAAGCCGCGGTCCCCGGCGATCCACGCGGTGGACCAGAGGTCGGCGCCAACCCGGGTGACACGGCCCGTCTCGAGATCCCAACTCGCGAGCAAGACACGGTTTTCGTATTGGGAGGCCCGAGACTGTTGCTCTGCGATGATGCGTACATCGTTCGAGTGCCAAACCTGAACCGTAGATGGGTCGCCTGATTCGTCGCCCTCTTCTTTGCTCTCCGCTTCGTCACTCTCCGACTCACGCTTTGTCGGCTCTTCGCCGGCCTCATCATCAGTTATGTCGGGGCGGGGTCGTAGTCCGACCGTCACGCGAAGACCATCGTCCGACCATTCGGGCGCATGTAGGTCGACGACCGCGAGCGAATCTTCAATCTGGGAAGACCGGGAGGCTAGGTTAAAGCGGGTTGCGGGTCCGTCAACCTCCCTCCAGGCGACTACATCGGCTCCCGAGGTCTCATCCTCGCGACGAGTCCGGAGGACCGCGAGGTCGGTCGACCCTTCCCGCCACATCAGGCTCGAATAGGCGGAAGAAGAGGCCTCAAATCCCCGCACGGTGCCGTCCCGACCGTCGTAGAGTTGGACGCCGTTGCCTTCGTCAACGCCTGTGGCCAGCACCATGGCGAGAAGCGGGGCAGAGTCGGCCCATGCAAACTCCGAGACGTTTGAGAAACCAACCTCGGTACCCTGGTCCAAATCCAGGACTCTGAGGTTCGCGCCTACGTCTTCGGGTTCGGTCGGCGCATAGCCGACCAAGGCCAGGTACCGCCCCGTGGGATCGAAGCCGTAGTCCCGCACAACCCCAAGGTCACGTAGGTCGTGGCTGGATAGATCGAGAAGTTGGCCCGACGTTTCGAGTGGCTCGTCCTCCGTCTCAAGCTGTTCCGCAGCCTCGGGGGAAACGCTGACTGCCCAAGCCAACCACCTGCCGTCCCGTGAGAAAAGTGGACGTTCTCCCCACGGCACAGACCACGCGGTATCCGCGTCGATCCCAACGATGCGAAGCTCCGCGCTTTCGTCGACGCGCGTCAGTTCGTGGGCAACGAACGTTCCGAAGGGGCCGATTGTCGGGGAGCCAAGCGACTCCCAGCGACCGTAGTCGGGCGGTTCCAAGGTGGGTCCATCTTGGGCGACCACCGCTACGGGTAAGGACAGCAATCCGGTGTACAGCACGAGGGCCCACAAAGTGTGGGCCATAGGGTCCGCGGCCGGACTGGTCCGCGGATGGTGCCGAGGAGATATGGGGTTTCGGATGGAGGCTCTCATGATTGGATCTGCTCCTGTTCGCTGGCCGCGCGCCGTGCGCCGTGCCTATTATTCCCCCGAAATCACAACCTCGTTCGGAGCTTCTGCCATGAGTCTCTCGTTTTCGTCGCGAACCCACAAATCGCTCCTGCTACTTTTTGCCGTGCCTTTTTCTGCGATTGCTTGCGCTGGAGAACCGGGCGTGGATTCCGAGTCATCAACCGTCGAGTCCGAGGAGACGCTTGTCCAGCGTGCGCAAGGCATCCACGAGCGGGTGATCACGCTCGACACGCACGATGACATCAATCCCGCCAACTTCACGCCCGAACGCAACTATTCGATGGCGCTCCCAACCCAGGTCAACCTCCCGAATATGGAGGCCGGGGGCCTCGATGTTTCATGGATGATCGTGTACGTGGGACAGGGAGATCTGACAGACGAGGGCTACGCAGATGCGAACGCGCAGGCGATCGCGAAATTCGAGGCGATTCATCGCCTTACCGAGGAACTCGCTCCCGATCGTATCGAACTCGCCCTGACGTCTGACGACGTTCGCCGTATCGACGCCGCGGGCAAGAAAGTCGCGATGATCGGAATCGAGAACGCCTACCAAGTCGGGCTGGACCTCGACAACATCCGGGACTTCGCCGAACGCGGCGGACGCTACATGTCTCTGGCGCATAACGGCCACAGCCAGTTCTCCGATTCGAACACGGGCGAGCGTGACGGCGTTTGGCTCCACAACGGACTTAGTGATTTGGGGCGCGAGGCCGTTGCTGAAATGAACAGGTGGGGCATCATGGTCGACATCTCGCACCCGTCGAAGGACGCGATCATGCAGATGTTCGAAGTCACGCGGGCACCGATGATCGCTTCGCACTCGGCTGCACGCGCGATGAACGACCACAGCCGCAATCTCGACGATGAACAACTCATGGCGCTGAAGGCGAACGGAGGCGTCGTACAGACGGTGGCGTTCCGGTCCTACGTGAACGGCGCCAAGCATTCAGCGTGGCAGGAGGCGTCGCAGGCCGTAGTGGCCTCGGTTGCTGAAGAGATGGACTTCCAAATGGTCGAGGGTCGCGCCGCCATCTTCGCGATGAGCGAGGCCGACCGTGAGACTTACCTCGCCGGCCTGAATCAGGTGCGCGAAGCAGCGGCGCCCCGGATTGCAGCGGAGGTGGACGCGGTCGCACCGCCAGTCGACGTGGCCGACTTCGTGGACCACATCGACTACCTCGTCGAGAAGATCGGCCTGGAGCACGTGGGCATCAGCTCCGACTTCGATGGCGGGGGCGGTGTTACGGGATGGGACGACGCGTCGGAGACATTCAACGTCACCTTGGAGCTTGTACGCCGGGGCTACACCGAGGAAGAAATCGGGATGCTCTGGAGTGGCAACCTGCTCCGCGTTCTAGACGATGTGCAGCGCATTGCAGCGGAGATTCAGGCGGAGGGATAGCCCAAGTCGGGCTAGTCCAAATTAGGCAGGTCGAAGATGTCGACACGATCCAGGTCGATATAAGGCACAGCTACACGTTGGCGCCGCGTATCGATAGCGATATCCGCGGGCCTGCCTGGCAGGGCCAGCCACTGCTCGAAACCCGTGGGGTGCAGGTAGTACAGTGAAGAGTCGCTTTGAGTGGCGACGAGGAAGCCGTCCTGCACCGGTTCGATGCCGTCGAACAGACCGGCCTCGATGTGCCCCGCCGTCCCTAGAGTGCCGCCGTCCTCGCCGGGTATCCAGGTCGCGAAGTCCGTAACTCCGTGCCATGGAGCAAACACGAACCGGCCATTGGGCTCATCCCAGGTGATGCCGTTGGCGGGCCCGAGGATGGAGTCCTCAACGGCGATTGTGGCCTCCCCCTCTGCAATCCGGTAGAGGCGTGGGAGTCCCGTGTCCGTTACGTACAGGGCGCCGCTGCCGTTGACACCGATATCGTTCAGAAAGCCTGGTGAGAAGCCAGAAAGGTCGTGGAACGTACGATGCTCACCAGTCCCGGGGTCGAAACCGTGGACGCCGTCCACGTCGGCGACCCAGAGTAGACCTCCCTCCATGTTCATCCCCCGCGGCGCGTGGAGCGGGTGCAGGTCCGTCCCGACCATGAACTCCAAGTCCAGCACCTCGCCTTCCGAATTCGCGCGGGTGATGAAGCCGTTTCCGTCTCGCGTGTCTCCATCCCCGTTAAAATTCGAGATGTAATAAAGGTCCCGATCGGGGTCGTAACGCACCGCTTCCGGCCCTGACAGTCCAGTGATTTGGGCAACGGGCTCCAGGACCCCAGTGACGCGGGACGCACCGTCCGCGCTCGGACCGGGGTCCGCTGTCCGGGGTCCGCATGCGACCAGGGCAAAAAGGGAGACGGCGAATAGAACACGCATGGATGGGTCTCGTTCGTGGACGCAACATGGGGCGTCACTAGGTACGTCCCGCCCAAGAATAGCCTTACGGCGCCCAGCGATCGTCTTTGGCTCGATCCCGCTCGCAAATGCTCCCCTGGCACGCGGGATGCACGCGTTCAGGCTGATTGGGCCCACAACCGCTGGGTTCACCCCGGTTTGCAGGGAAGGAACGCGCCCTTTTGGCCAAGTTGCACCGAGACCTAGCAGCCATACTCAAGAAACACCTCGGCGCCAAGCCGAAGGTGACTGTTCCTGTGATGGCAGCCATTCAGGAACTCAACGAGCTCGTTTTGGGAATGGACGCGGGCGATGAAAACCCCAAGCCCTATGCGGGACAAGGGGTCAACGACGAACTGACCCAGGCCATGCTGAACTCCACCATGGACTGCATCGTCATGGTGGGCGCACAGGGCCAAATCCTCGGGTACAACTCTCGATTTGTTGATCTCTGGAACATCCCAGAGAATGTGATCGAAACCGGGAGTTTCGAGAAGATTCTGCCGAACATTTTGTTCGAACTAAACAACTCCGAACTGTTCGAGCGCTGCCTCGCCGACTTGGCCGGTGGAGAAACGGCGGAACGGAGCGAGGTGCTCGAATTCTCGGATGGGCGCTACTTCGAGATGAACAGCCAGCCCCAGGACCTGCCGGGCGGAGAACTCGCCCGCAGCTGGTCGTTCCGGGATGTCAGTCAGATCAAACGGGCTGAAGAAGGCTTCCGCCATGACGCGTTCCACGATGCTCTGACTGGGCTTCCGAACCGTGCTCTCTTCGCTGACCGGCTGAGCCAAGCGATCGCCCAGGCCCAGCGAAGCCGCAACCAGCTCGCGGTCATGTTCATGGACCTAGACAAGTTCAAGAGCGTGAACGACACGTTGGGTCACGGCGCCGGTGACGAACTGCTCACCTCCGTGGCCAGCCGCCTACGCTCTAGGGTGCGTGCTCAAGACACCCTTTCCCGGCTCTCTGGCGATGAGTTCATGGTCCTGATTACGGACCTGCAAAGCTCTGACGCCGCCGGTCACGTCGCTGAGTCGATTCTCGATACTTTGCGCATGCCCTTTCGTATTGATGGCCATGCGGTGCACATCGGCGCAAGCATCGGTATCAGCACCTACCCGTTGCACGGCGATGATGCGGAATCGTTGATGCGGAACGCTGACGTGGCATTGTATCAAGCGAAGGAGGGCGGCCGTAACCAGTACAAGATCTATATCGACGGAATGGGAAATCCGTCAGCCGAAAAAGTGGTTTTCGAAAACGATCTTAGATCTGCGATTACCAAGGACGAGCTCGTCGTCCACTATCAGCCCATCGTCGATCTTCGAACAGGAGCGATCGAAGCGGCAGAGGCTTTGGTTCGCTGGCAACGAGGGGACGGCCCCCTCATTCCACCCGCACGCTTCATCGGGATCGCAGAGAGCGCGGGCTTGATTGGGGCGATCAGTGAATGGGTTCTCAAAAAGGCGGCTCTCACCAATCGAAGTTGGTTCGAGAAACTTGGGAAAGATGTCCAAGTCAGCGTGAACTACTCCGCCCAGCAGTTCTGGGACCCGCAGCTCGTTGGCAAAATCGAGGGCCAGCTCGAAGCTGCCAACATGTCACCGGCTTCACTGATTCTTGAGATCACCGAGAGCACGATCATGCAGGATCCGACTCGGGGACTCGAGACCCTGCAACAGCTTCGTGACCTAGGTATCGCGGTCGCACTCGACGACTTCGGTACTGGACATTCGTCGCTGAGTTTTCTACGGCACATGCCGATCAGCACGCTTAAGATCGACCGCAGCTTCGTGAGTCATTGCGATGCTGAGAAGCGGGACGGAGCGATCGTGGCTGCGATCATCCGCATGGCGAAGAGCCTCGGGCTGCATGTGGTGGCGGAAGGTGTGGAAACGAAGTCGCAGGCGCAGTTCCTCAAGAATCAGGGATGTGACGCCTTTCAGGGATTCTGGTTCAGCCGACCGGTTCCTGAGAAGGATCTTGAGACTCTGCTAACGTCGCGGGGCCAGGTTAGTGCACCGCCATCCAAGCCGGCGGCTACTGCTGGAAAACGGGCTACTGTTGCTGTCAACCAGGTGGCTACCAAGTAACCAGATAGGTGGCCTTGAGGATCAGTCGGCGGTCCCGATACTCAAGCAACGTCGATGGATCCCGACGCACCTCATCGTACACCAGATAGACGTCGCTCCCGGGACGATAGGTGTACCGAAACCTCGCGCTCGTCCCGAACTGGTCGGTCTGCGAGTTGTATTGCGTGACCGACCGGAAGGCCATCGTAGGCGACACCGCAAAGTCCACGCGGAGCGAAGCGAGATCTACGACAAAATCCCCGTCCGGAAGAGACACGTCGTTCCGGCTGTACCTTCCCTCGGTCGAAAGACGGTCGCTCAATCGAGCACCGAACGTTCCGGTCAGGTCTGTACGCGTTCCGCCGAAGAAACTCTGTGGCGAAAAGTTGGCCCCGTAGTACAGCCTCTTCGAGGGGTTGCTGTCGAAGGACACGGTCAATGCGGCGAAATCGTAGTCGCCGACTGGGATATCGACGCCGTTTAGCGTAAACGGACTGTCGAGCCGCTCGAAGATGTCGTTGTACATGACGTTCAGGAACGCTCCATTGTCGAAGCGCGTCCCAACCATGTAGTGCCAGCGGGTCGAGAGGCGCCGGCCCGCTTGGTCAGTCGTGTACGTCCAGTTCATCATCGGTGAAAGCACGCGGATGCCCCAAAAATTCGGGCGCGGATTCCGCTCAAGGTGCAGCTTGCTCAGTCGAACGCCCCGCCGCGGCAAGAAGCCGACTTCCGGATTGAAGTCGTCGTCCAGGTCGGCGAACTCACCGTAGATCCTCCAGTTGTCGTCCAACCACGTGGCGTTGAGGTAGCTGCCCATGTTGTCGCCGGTCAGGTCCGGCGTGTCGGTTTTGCCGAGGAACCCGATCACGTTCAACGCGGCGTGCGGCGAAATCGAGAAGTCGGCAGCGTAGGTGCGGTTGTAGTGATCGCCGTCCGTCTCAGCGCGGTTGATGAACATTCCACCCACGCGAGAGCGGGAGAGGATATTTCGGCTGTACCGCGTGACCAAGAAATTGTCGCCCGAACGCCCAAACGCTTCCCCCGTTTGCACGTCCATAACCGCGATGTCGTTCCTGCCAATCTTCCCCGTTAGCCGCGCTCCCCCGAGGATCGGCACGGGATCACCCGATGCCGCGATCCCGATGCGACGGCTGAAGAACAGGTCGACGATCCGGTTGAATGGCGTTGCCGATCCGACTGTGAAGGTGCCGGAGTTTTCGAGAAAAAAGTCGCGCTTCTCCGGAAAAAACAGCGGAAACCGCGTCAGGTTGACTTGCTCGTCATCAACCTCGGCCTGAGCAAAGTCCGTGTTGATCGTGACGTCGAGGTTGAGACCGGGAGTGATACCGAACTTGACGTCGACGCCCACTTCTGGATCGAAGTCGTCGGTCTGTATCCCGCCCTCCAGAACTCGGCTCGCTCCTCCGGTCATATAAGGCGTGACCCGCAGGTCGAGCCCTCGGTTGAGTTCGCTCATCCCGCTCAACGTACCCGCCTGACTCACGCGGGTTATCGAATAGGCCTGCGCTACGGGTGCCCAAAAATCCTGCTCATTCTTTCTGGACTGATTCCGCATAAGGTTTAGGCCCCAGCTCTGAACCGGCGCGTCCGGAAAACGGAGTGTGACCATCGGGATCGCTATCTCGGCAACCCAGCCGTCCGGCAGCGTCTTCGCTGCGACGTGCCACACCCCATCCCAGTCGCGGTTGATGTTCGAGGTCGCAAAACCGAAGCCACCACCGCCTGCCCCCTCTCCTTCATTGAAGACCTGTTGATCGAGCTTCGCCCCCAGAGGGTTGGTCACGAACATGTACGCAGAGCGGGCGTCTTTGAAGGTGTCGAGGATGATCTGGACGTTGTCTTCGTCGAGGATTCGATCCGAATCGCGGCGCATCTCAGTAACCCTGGGTGGGATACCTGACTCGTCGAAGGCCCGCACACCGATGTAGAGGTTTTGCGCGTCGTAGAGTACCCGGATCTCGGTACGTTCCGTCGCGGGTGCGCCCTCGTTCGGCTCCTGTTGGACAAACTGGTCGATCGGAATGGCCGACCGCCACAGTGCCTCATCCAATACGCCGTCCATCACGGGCGCGGTCTCTACCTGCTGCGCGTCGACCTGGTACAGCTCCCAGCTGTCTTGAGCTGCGGCAGGCTGGACCATCACAAACGCAGCCGCTAGAAGGGCGCTGCATACATGCGCCTCGGTTTTCATCGATCCCACTGTCACCGACCCCAATTGTTGTGCCGAGCACTTGAGCTAATGCGCGAACCGGCCGGTGTAGACACTATTGTGTTGACCGCGATCCATCCGAATTCTGAAGGGCTCTGTCTTATGATCAAGATTCGCTTCTCGTTGGCTTTGTGCGCTACGGCCTTGCTTGTACTCCCAGCCTACGGGACTTCACAAAATGTACGTCAGGCGGGCCGATCCCAACTCGGTATGGTATCCGCCGCCCATCCCCTAGCGACTGATGCCGGGGTACGCATCTTGGAAATGGGTGGCAATGCTGCCGACGCGGCAACCGCTGCCGGCTTTGCGATCGCGGTGGTCGAGCCAACGATGAACAGCATCGGAGGGCGAAATCAGATCCTCGTGCGGAGACCCGACGGGTCGGTATATGGGATCGACGGCACCACCCAAGCTCCTTGGGACTACGATGCGGAAACCGCGCCCCAAGCGGCGTACGGATACCCCGTCATTGGAATTCCTGGAGCGCTCGCTGGCCTGATCAAACTCCACGAGGAGCATGGATCGCTTCCCCTCGCTGCGGTCATGGCCCCGGCGATTGAGTACGCGGAGCAGGGGTTTCGTGTTCTCCCTGGAGACGCACTACGGCAAGCGGCCGGCGCGACGCAAGCGCTTGAATTCCCGGGGACAGCGGCCGTGTACTACAAGGCCGACGGGTCTCCTTACTCGCCCGGCGAGGTATTACGCCAACCCGACTACGCGTCGACGCTCCAACGGATCGCAACACAGGGACGGGACATCTTCTACGAGGGCGAGATTGCTGAGCAGATGATTGCCGATCTGCAGGCCAACGGCAGCGTAATGACGCTCGAAGCGCTCGCCGCCTACGAGGCCGAGGACAGTCGGATCGTTCGCGGTAGCTACCGCGGGTATGACTTGATCGGGATGGATGTCCCCGCTGCGGGCGTGCTGTCGATCCAGGCGCTGCAGATCATGGAGCACTTCGACCCCGAGTCGATGTCCGAGGCTGAGTGGTTCTTGGTTGTCGCGCAGGCGCTGAGCATGGCCTCTGGGGAGCTACGAGTTCTGGGATCCGACAGCGCCGCAGCGCGCGCTACCTCGAAGGAGTACGCCGCGACGATGGCCGCGGAAGTGCTTTCGCCAGTGTCGACACCCGCCGGACGATCTTATCCCGTGCCGCCGCTAACCGGTCGCGGCGACTTGTATGGGGGTCACACGACGCACCTCTCCACAGCCGATGCGGATGGCATGTTCGTTTCGCTCACCCAGACCCTAGGGCCGAACATGGGCTCCAAAGTGGTGACGCCGGGGCTCGGCTTCCTGTACGCCTCAACCTTGGGTGGTTACCTCGGAAAAGTCCCCGGGGGATTCCGGGCCCGTTCCAACATTTGTCCCTTCCTGGTCATGAAAGACGGCGAGGTTGTCATGGTTCTGGGTGCGGCAGGTGGCGCGATGATCCCACCGGCGGTCGTCCATGCGATTTCTCGCGTCGTCGACTTCGACATGTCGCTCCCGGAGGCACTCGCCGCGCCCAGAGTCGCCGGCGGACGAGGCGGCATCAACGCTGAGACGAGCCCCGATATTGGCTGGACCGACGGCGACCTGGAGGAAATGCGGGCTCTGGGAGTCGACATCACTGAACAAAGCCGTTCGGGCGCGTTCGGCCGGGTGCACGGCATCCAGTACGATCCCGAAACGCGCACCTGGATCGGCGCCGCGGACCCGGACTGGGAGGGCAGTGCTCGCGGACCTCGTCAGGTGCCGGAGCGGAACTGATCCAACGGTTGAGGGACCGATCTTGAGCCCATTGGCCAGGTCTTTCGGAGCAGCGAAGTGATAGGAACGACCCCGCTTCCATTGTCCCAGAAGGTCGTCTCCTACCCCAGCGTTTCCGCGAACGTCGGGGCTGTGCGGTGCATTGTCGCCTGTTCGTATGCGTAAGCGATCCTAAGAAGAACCGGCTCACTCCAGGCCCGTCCGAAGAACGAAACGCCCGCGGGAAGCCCGGAGACGAACCCCATCGGGACCGTGATGTCCGGGTATCCGGCGATGGCGGCCGGTCCCGCCGAGCTGCCCCCATCTAGACGGTCCCCCTTGATGTGGTCCGTCGGCCAGGGGAGATCCCGCGTCGGAGCCACAATCGCATCCAAGCTGTGCTCGTTCATCAGGCGATCAATACCATCTTCGCGGTTCGCAGCCTGAATCAGCCGTTTGGCATTCAAGTACTCCGGGTCGGTCAGCGGACCTCTAGCCTGAGACGAGGTCATACGCTGATGCCCGAAGTAGGGCATCTCGAGTTCGGGGTTCGCCTCGTTGAAGGCGATAACGTCGGCAAGGCTCTTAACGGGGGCGTCGGGCCCGAGCGTCGCGAAGTAAGCGTTCAAGTCCGCCTTGAACTCATACTCGAGCAGGATAAGCGGAAGTGGATCCCGCCACTCGGCGACTTCGAGATTCGCTGGATCCACGATCACAGCGCCTGCGGCCCGCATGGCCTCAACCGCATCATCGAACAGCGCGATCACGCGTGGGTCGAAGCCTCCGAAGCTCCGGGCCACTCCGATGCGCGCCCCTCGGAGGCCTTCCGCATCCAGGAACTGTGTGTAGTCGCCCTGGGAGTTGCCCTGGCTCGCCGTCGTGGCTTCATCTCGGGGGTCAACACCGGTGAGCGGACCCAATAGGACAGCGGCGTCGGTCACGGTGCGGCACATCGGTCCCGCCGTGTCCTGGGAATGCGAAATTGGGATGATGCCAGACCGACTCCACAGTCCAACGGTCGGCTTGATCCCTACAACTCCGTTGCTAGAGGACGGGCACATGATCGAGCCACCCGTCTCCGTCCCGATGGTCAGCGCGGCCAGGTTGGCTGAGGCCGCGACACCCGAACCAGAGCTTGATCCGCAGGGATTTCGGTCAAGTGCGTAGGGGTTGCGACACTGCCCGCCGCGAGCGCTCCAACCACTGCTCGCCCGCTCGCCTCGGAAGTACGCCCACTCGCTCAAGTTGGCTTTGGCCAAAACGATCGCGCCGGCTTCGCGGAGCTTCTGAACGATGTACGAGTCCAGAGGCGGGATGGAGCCTTCGAGAGCCAACGATCCGGCCGTAGTCGTCATCCCGTCGTGCGTGTCGATGTTGTCTTTGATCGCGACGGGAATGCCGTGGAGCGGGCCGCGAGGGCCGGTGGCCGCCCGTTCGGCGTCCAGTTCGTCGGCGATCGCGAGCGCGTCGGGATTGGTCTCGATAATCGCGCGCAGCTCGGGGCCCTGCCGGTTCATCTGCTCGATGCGGGCAAGGTAGAGCTCGGTAATCGAGAGAGCAGTGCGTTCACCGGACTCCATGCTGCGCTGCAGCTCGGCGACTGTGACCTCGTCGAGTTCGAACGGGGCGATCGAGGCCGTCTCGCCGGTGGCGGGAGGGCCGTCTGTTGCGTCTTGCGCAGGAACACAGCCCGCGGTCGTAGCGGCTATGCCCACACCACTCACTACGGTAGTCCCGATGAAACGCCGACGATCGATCATGACACTCTCCTCGATTGGGTGCGTAGAGCCATGATAGGGGCGAATGCCTCGAGACGCAGGAGCCGACCCACCCACTCCGACTCCATGCGTAATGTTCGTTGCTGTCGGGACACACGCTGTCTATGGTTTGAACACGGGCTTCTGTAACGCCGAAGCGTCTCGCCCGAATTCCCGGGGGATTTTACTCCGCTTCTGCCGCGCCCTGGCCGGCCATCCGTCTGGGCCGACCGCTGATCCGCACGTTCCGCTCTTTACCGGAGGTTGGACAATGGATTTCGGTCGTTTGTATCTCCCTTCCCTCGAACCACGCCCCGCGCCTCCCCCTCGAAGGGGACACGGTACCGTACTGTTCGGGATTCTTGCGTTCCCGGTGCTTGCGTTCGCACTTCTTGCGTTTCCACCCGCAATCGCGGCCCAAGGTCAAATCAGCGGACGTGTCGTTGATGGTGCCTCGGGCCAACCCCTGGCTGGAGCCCAAGTCCTTGTTCAGGGGACGGGCCAAGGTGGGCTCACCCAGGCCAACGGCAACTTCCTCATTCTCGGAGTGCAGACCGCGCAAGTAACAATTGAGGTGGTCATGCTTGGCTTCGAGACCGTTGTTCAGTCCGTCTCAGCGGGCACAACGAATCTACTGATCGAAATGGAGACCGCAGCCGTTCTCCTGGATGCGATGATCGTGACCGGCGTGCCCGGGGCGCAGTTGGCGCGTTCGATCGGCAACACCGTCGCCTCAATCCGGGCCGACGAGCTCAACCGCATCGCTCCCCCGTCGAGCATCGAGTCGCTGCTCAGCGGAGCCGTTCCTGGCATGCAGGTGGGTACGGGCGGCGGTGAAGTCGGTGGCGGTGCCAACATCCGCATCCGCGGCGCCAGTTCCGTTTCGCTAAACTCGCAACCGCTCGTTTACGTCGATGGCGTGCGCGTGAATGGCAACAACGCCGACGTTGGCGGGGGTGTTGGAGGAGTAGGCGTGGACAACAGCGTCCCGCCTTCCCGGTTGAACGACATCAGCCCCGAAGACATCGAGTCGGTGGAGGTCATCAAAGGCCCCGCCGCAGCGACGCTCTACGGAACGGAGGCGTCAAACGGCGTCATTAACATCATCACGAAGAAGGGAATTCGGGGGCCCGCGCAGTTCTCGCTCACCGTCAATCAAGGTGCGAACTGGCTCCCCGATACGGAGACCTACTTCCCCTCAACGTACTTCCGCTGTCAGGGCACTTCTGGCTCGTGTGCAGCAGGCGAAGTGACCGAGTTCAACGTCCTGCGTGAAGATCGCCTGCGCACCGGACGCACCTGGTTCCAAACCGGACTCCCGCAGGGCTACTCCGCAAGCGTTTCTGGCGGCACCGAAAACCTACGCTACCGGTTCTCAGCGGACTGGGACCGTGATGAAGGCGTCGTAGACTACAATTGGCAGAACCAGACGAACGGTCGCGCCAACTTCAACTGGACTCCTCGGTCCGATCTGGACGTTCAGTTTGGACTCGCGGGCGTGCACTCCAAACTCTCTTCGTCCTCTGCCAATCAGCCCGTAACGACGGCCATCTTGTGGTCATGCTTCGGTGGCTGCGAAGAAGGCTCGACCGCCAACAACCCGGTCACCGGTCCATCCCGTGGCTACATCGGATATTTGCCGGAAGTCCTGGCCGATTCGGTCGAGGGCTTCCAGTCGGTGAGCCGCCAGACCTACAATTTCCAGGCAACGCACCGCCCCACGGACTGGTTCACGCAACGGTTGATCTGGGGTGGCGACTGGACCGATACCAACAACACTCAGCTCTACCGGCCGATTCAGGGGCCAGGACATTTCCAACCCCAAGGATCGAAGTCCGCGCTACGTCAGACCACCCAGTTCATCACGGCTGAGTATTCAGCCACGGCCACGGTCGACCCCACGGATGACATTACACTCGCCACTTCAGGTGGCGTCCAGTTTTACCAGAAGCAGGAGGACTGGATCTTTGCGCAGGGGAATATCTTTGCTGTGGCCACGCTTGAGACCGTTAGCGCCGGTTCGCAGAAGGACTCCGGAGAAGGCTTCGTCGAGAACCGCACGGCCGGTGCGTACATCCAGGAGCAGTTTGCCTGGAAGAACCGTGTGTTCCTGACTGGAGCTGTGCGCGGGGATGACAACTCAGCGTTCGGCCAGAACTTCGACTTTGTGGTTTACCCGAAGTTCAGCGCCAGTTGGGTGCTCTCCGAAGAGGCGTTCCTGGAGAACTCCGATTGGGTCAGTGATTTGAAGATCAGAGGTGCGTGGGGCCAAGCCGGGCAACAGCCAGACGTCTTCGCCGCTCTGCGCACGTTCGCACCCGCAGTTGGCTCCAACGGCGCGTCCACAGTGCGACCCGAAAACATCGGAAACCCGGACCTCGAGCCAGAAGTTGGTGAAGAGTTCGAGTTTGGCTTCGATGGCAGCTTCTTCGATCGTCGGCTGGACGTCCAATTCACCTTCTACGATCAAGCCAAGAAAGACGCGATCATCCAGGTGCCGGTGAAACCCTCTGTCGGGTTCCCTGGGAACCAGTTCCAGAACATCGGCGAGATCAGCAACCAGGGCTTCGAGGTCGGCCTTAACGCGT